>CAUYSK010060241.1:0-66999 GCA_963575035.1 Avahi laniger
TGGGGGTAGCCCAGCAGGAATCCTGGAAACATGCACAGTGTGTGCAGGGAGACACTTAGCTTTTCAAAGATAATCCCGATTCATAGTTTTCTCTGTTCGCTGTTCCTTTCCAGTCTTTTTGTTTCTTTGTTTTTTACTGAGGCTTTAGATTTATAAAACCTAATTGTGTAGCATCTTTTTAAAAAATTTTCTTCACTATTTTTTCCTATCACATTAGGTTTAGATGGTGCTTTCAATTTTTTTCATAATGTTTTCCAGCTTCATTATCTCATTTATTCCTAACAGTACGCGGTGTTGAAAGTGGGACAGTAATTGAGATGCTGTGATAACCAGCCCTTTACTCCTTTTTACTAACTTATGCTGCCTCCTATTCTTTCTAGACAAAAAGGAAAACATTACTAGTTGTCATTTCTTCTCAGCAGCCTGTACATGAGGATTTTTCGGTATGGTATTACAATGGCTTTGGAGACGCTCAGGAGAATTGTAGCAGAAATGAGAAACGTGTGTGTGTGTCTGTTGGCGGGGGAGTATATAATGGTTAGGAACAAGTGAGGCCAATGTTCAGAGCAGAAAAAAACAATTAGCACATTTATTTGAGATCAGCCAGTATGTATCGAGTGCCACCTCTGTATTCGCTACTCAGACACTTCAGTTATCAACCCTTGTCTTTAGAAGAGCTGTTATTACTTGCTGTGAACTGTTACTTGCTTTCACTTTCACGTATGGAAGGTACATGTGGGAAATTGGGCTGAATCTGCACTTACTTAATGGGATGATCTAGAATGACATGTTTTGAAAAATTCTGAACAAAAAGCTTTCCTCCTTGTTGAGTGTAAATGTGTGAATCACATACTGGTCGATCCTTTGAAGCGATATGTGTCTTTAGGTGTGTCTACAGTGGCTCCGTGTATGTTAATTTGCCAATTTTCATGTTCAAAGAAGACATGTACTTTATGGTTTACATCCTAAAAGATGTGACTCATCCACTGGGTTTTTATTTAATTGCTTTTGTTTGCTGTAGTTTCTAAGCACCTCTTGTTGGTCCTTATCCAATCTCTTTTGGGGACATAATTAACATGAAAGAAGCAGGTTAAGTGTTTTTCTTTCGTGTACTAGAATTTGGCAAATCATAGCTTATTTTGCTGAGTGTTATTTACTGACTCTGCCATCTACTAGCACTGTGACCTTGAACAGATTATTTACTCTGTAGGCCTAAGTTTTATTATCTGTGAAGTGGAAGTAATAATAATCACTGCATACAGAATAAAATAATATACAAAGGAGTTCTAGTACAGTGCTCATTAAACAATAGCTCTTATTCATCCATCCATCATTCACGTACTTATAAAGTGCCTGTTGTGTGTCTGACTCTGTGTTTCATACTGGGAGAACCAGAAACAAGATAACCAGTTTATAACCTTGTGGCTTCAATGATCTAAGTAATGATCCAAGCTCAGGATAGGTGATGTACCTTGTTTCAATTTTGAGTTATTTGTTAAGGGTTTTTGTAAATCATGTTGTTACAAATATATCTAGAATTAAACCTATAGATCAAAATATAGAAAACTTATTGGGATGTTACAATGGCTTCATATTTGAATTTCAAAAATGTCTTTTGTACTAGCTAGGCACTTTGGCTTACTTGGAAATTTTCAGGAAGTTATGCTTTCTAAACTGTTTTCTCCTCTGTTTTTTCAAGTGAGTAACTTCACTTGTTAGTGTGGAAAGTCAGATTTTATAGTAGACTGTCATGTTTTCTTCATAGTCTATGTCCAGAGAATACAAATTATCAGGACTTTCTTTCTTTGAATAGCTATTAGTCTAGTCTGTGTTATTATTATAACAACAGTCATTTCTAATGCTACTGAATGAGTAGGCTATCTGCATTTTCATTATAACTTCTTTCAAACAATGAATTATCAATTGAGCTGTTCAGTCTTTGCATTGAAGGGATTCATTTTGGCAGCTTTTTTCTTTTCTTCTTTGTCTTCTTTTTTTCTCTTTCCTTGAAAGCTCTATAAAATTGCCTTCAAGTGAAATGAATATAAATTAGGAAATTGGCCATTTAGGGTGCATTTCCTAGTGCAGATGTAAGGCATAGTTTTTGCTGAGTGTAGCAACATACAGAACAATTTTGATCATGTCATCCAACTGATGATGATAAACCTGGTGCTTTTGAGTATTGGTTAAAATATATGATGATAAAGGCTTAGTAACTCCTGATCGCATTCTTTATGCTGGAAGAGATTGTTCATATCAGAAATTTTATTTTCCCAGAAAAGATAGTTATACTTACCAGAGCAAAAGAGAGGGTATGAGAAAAAAACAGGCAACTGCAGAATTAAGCCATGCCATCTATGGTTTCTATTATAACAGAGTACTTTACATGTGTTTATTCTTAGAATAAAGCCTGTGAACAGTGAGGATCCTGTGTATTGTATCATGGGGTTTTATTTGCTCCATTGTCATTTATGAATATCCAAATGTTCCACAGGGAGAATTTTGTAAGCTAATTGGAACCAAAAGGCAATTACAAGTAGTGGAACTGTAATGAGTGCCAAAAATAATATATATTTTTACCCACAGTGAAAGTTAAATAACCTAGAAAATAGTTGTGATACTTCACACTTATAAATTATGCATCTACATGATCTTTATTCTAAAGAGTGCAAATGTTTTACACACATTTTTATTAATTCACAAAGATCTCCATAAAGAGCGTGGATGCTACCCTCATTTAGAACTGCGGTTTTAAAAGGCCAGATGTATCACTGGCCTATAGGATGACAGTTACAGAATGAAAAATAGAGTGTCTTCCAGACTTTTGGTCTCCTACTTTAGTTCTGTATGTCAGACCATCCTACCTTTGTTTTAGCAGAGTCATTTAATTTTTTTAACACCTCTCATGAAAACACACTTTTAAAGGCAATTTTGTCCTTTGTTGGTAGAAAAATCAGAAAACAAAACATTGCTTTATGTATAAGCTATTGCTTTTTAAAATTTTTTAAATTTTTTGCCTGAGAGAAAGAGTCATACATGAAAGGATATAAGGGCAGAAAACAGGTTGAGCTTAGAGAGGATTTGGGAGAGTCTCACAAGGAGGGGCATTCCTGGGCGCTGTGTCCAGAGGCGAGCAACCTGGGGCAGGGGTGGCTCTTGCCAGCCAAGAAGTTTTCCTCCCACAGAACTGCTGTGTGCTGCTGTGTTTGGTGTTCCAGCAAACACACCAGGCAAATTTTTTTTTACAGATGTGTTTTCCTCATTTTAAGCTTAAAAAAAAAATGAAGGTTTCGATTGGTGAGAGCTTTTTCACAGGAGACCTGTTTTCTCAAACCTCCAGTCTTTGGTGTATGTTTTACTCTGTCTGGATTTTCTTTTTTACTTCCATTCTCTTATCTAAATCCTTCTTTACAGTCGAGGCACAATACTGGGGTCACCTTCTCTGGGGTCTTTTCTGAGCCAAAAGGCTTCTGTCATAGCACCCATCATACAGTATCGTAAGAGTCTGTGCACCCTCTTCCTGCCTGGTTAGAGCACTTCAGAAAGGTAAGAACCGTGACTTTCATCTCTTTCTCTCCAGTGCCTGGAATAAAATAGACAATCAGTCCGTAAGTCTAGAATATTCAGGGATGCAGCTTTTATAATGGCTGTTTTTAAGTTTTCAAATTCATTGTTTATTAAATCACTGTTTGATTTGATGTTTGAAAGACCATTAAAATATTCATTTTACCAGATTTAAATTTGTCTTTGTTCTCTCAGAATAATCTTAAAACTATTTAATGTTGTGTCCTCGAATTCCTCATCTATAAAATAGGAATTTTCATTCTTAAATGACTCACAGAAGTGTTATGAGACTCACAGGAAGTAAACTTGAAAGAAAATTGAAAAAGAGAAAAAGTGTACTTCTGTGTAACGATTAATGATTTTGAAAGATATAATTCATTTTCCAGAAGTGTGAAAATGATTATCTATTTTTTTGTTTCATCCTCTCTCTATCTAATGTGGCGAATCCCAGTGAATTGTCTCACAGAAGACAATCCTGCCCTCTCGATTCCTGTAACCAATTCTTGAAGTTTCTTTAATCAGAGATTAAACTTTGTAATTCATAAATTAGACATAAAAGTGCAAATGATAAATTCTGAAGGGAATGGTTGATTTAAATAAACATCATGGAAAAAATCATGAGCGCTTTTCTCAGAGCAGGTCTGGATGAGGAAGACCTCGGACACCCCACGGAGAGCGAAGGACGGGGGGAAGGAAATGGAGAGAGACATACTTTGCCTAGCGAACGTGAGTGAGAATTTAGGTGATCTGTACGATACATGACCTGACCCAGACATCCTCCGAGGGCTGAAGAAGTGGGGTGCAGAGTGGAGTGAGGAGATCTTTCCTCCCAACACCTCTCCTTGCAACTTTTTAGAAGTCAGTCACTTCAAAAGATTATTTTCCTTTGCCCTAGATTAAAAGGAGACTTCTAATCCTTTCTAGACCACACCAGAATATTAGCTCCCATAGAATTCTCTAAAACTATGTGCTTTTCTTTCCTGATCTGAAACTCAAGTTTCAGTCTGTATCACAGTCAGAGGCAAATAAGAACATTAAAGAAATGTTAAAGAAGAATCAAATCTCCTTTGTTGAGAAGACTGATTCCTGGCACCAAAAGACTCATTGCTTTGGGTTATAAACCAGAGAGTAAACATCTCTGGGAACTGATAAGTGTTTTTCCCAGTTCAGATTCGCACACCACAGGCAGTTCTTCATGAGGTCCAAAACTCGATTGTTATCACGACAGTGACACTTTTTTTAGGCAGTGTTGCAGCTTAGTTTCCAGGTGTTCCTCAGTTCATCTTGGCTTTTCTTCTAAATTGCCTTTCACCACTGATGGTATTAGCCCACCCCTTGTGTAAAATCAAGGGAAGCCAGGGCAGAATTGAAATTGTGGATGTAGAGACGAAAAGCTATGTGAAAAGTGCAGAGGTTTAGTATGTCCTGTAATCATGAAACCTTTATTTTGACAGGTGTTTACCTCTAAATATTGAGTTAAATCAGAGTCCCTAATTACAGAAAAGGAGAAAAAGGCAGAGTGTGACTATAGTAGAACAAAGGAGGCTTGGGAGAGATGATTATAGAAGATAATAGACATTAGTAAAGGCCTGTAAGAAACATTTTTCCTGGGTGACTGTCACCTGGCTTTGATTGAATAGATCATAAACTGAGTTTGCAGGAATGTTTCCAACGTACCGACTGTATTATGGGAATTGGCAAAAACCTCCTGACAAAGAGGGCAAGGTCCTAAATTGTTAACTCTGAAAATGGGCATTTTTGGTTAACAGTTCTTTCTTGTAGTTTTCTAATGTTTGGTACAGGGAAAAGTATAGGTTATAATGTACTTAGATGAGGACACTGCCTTCTATTAGAAGTTCAGACACTGAAGTATGACCTCTTATTTTTCTGGAGGGTAAGAGATTAACATTTTATAGGAGGAAAGTTCTGAGAAATTCTGTTGTGGTCCTTTCTCTTCCATTGTTTTATTACCGTATAAGCTATATTCTAGAAGTTATTGGAAGTTTGGGTCTATCTCAGAATACTTTCAGTGGGCCATCAATCTGGAGTTACACCTGGCATGACTATCGATTTGCTACCACAGGTGGTTTCAGTGTTGTGTGCACGTGCACATGCCCTTAAGACTTTGGGCCAAATAATTTATCAAATAATAGCATATGTCGAATTTTAATTATTCATGATAATGTGAATTCCTGAAGAATAAATGAATGAATGTAATTCCTAACAAGTAGACCCTGTATACTTTGGAAAATAGATGTCTTCACACTGAGTTAAAATGAAAGTCATTAAGCAACTGAAATGTCCTTATCTTCTGTAAATAAATGCTATCAGGTTAAATTACTGACACAAACTATCCCTAATTAAGAATTTTGTAGATCAAATATTTTTTGGCCAACCATAATTGACTGGAGTACTGTAGGGACTTGGGAAAGGAGAGACCTTAGAAATCCTTGAGTCACACACTTTTGTTTCACAGACGAGGATAGTAAAGAAAGATTAAATGACTTACTAAGACCAGAAGGCCAGGATTAGAACCCCAATCTATCAAACCGACTCCCTAATCATATCAAATTATTACCTCATAGGCTTTTTTTTAAATCTAAAATTCCACAAAAACCTATGAAAATAATCAAAACAAAAGCTAGTTAAGGAAATAACATTACTGAAAGAGATCTTGAAGACAGTATCCATATCTATTTATTTTTAGTGCCTTAGTACCCAGCACAGTGCCTTCTACATATTAGGAAGTCAATAAACTTTTCCTTAAAGCACTAATTCTGTTCTTAGAAGAAAAGTAACATTCTTTAAGAATGCCTGATGCGTCCATGAGCATTTAATGTGTATCATGCTATAGAATATTTCTTCTGTGATCACTTATGATTAAAATCACCAATGATAGAAAAACATTCATTTGTTGTCTATCAGTATTAGAAAAATAAATTCTTTGGACCTTTGTTAAGCCTGGATTTTGAGGGGGTTATATGGCTTCTCCCCAAGTAGGACTTTTTCCAAGATGTGGTAGAACCTTGTTCTTCTTGCCAGATTTTGTATTGAGTAACCACATAGGATTTGGCTTACCTACATGCAGATTGGTTTTTGCTTGCTGAATTTTTTTTCTATCATCAAAGGTAATACTCTTGTTTACTTCACCAGAAAAAACATAGTCAAAAAATTATGATTTAGGATTGCATCGTGTACAACATCTCACCCAGTGAAACCTGGGAGAAAAAGCCTTAAGACACCTATTATAAGAGGTTCCCTTGCTTGTTGGAGAAATACAGGGACCTCACCAAATACAGTTTGAATAACAAGAAAAATATTCTGTAAAGTCTCATTCTGCTGTTATATTCATCTCACATCTAATAAATGTAGAAATACAGCTTATGGATTTTAGTGCATTTTTTTTCTCAGTGTACATTTCACAACTTTAAATTTGTAAAGGGTTTTTGACACTTCCATCTGCCAAAATTTCAGAGACATAGTAAACACAAACAATTTGTGTGAATTGGAAAAACTATCAAATATAATCAAGGCCTTTGTCATATATTTTGATGACTTGATGTAATTATATATAAACTCATACAAATTGAAGTTTAATTTCAGAGATCCTAGACCACGGTGCAAGTTTAATTTGAGTTATTCATAACTATAAGCCTATGATAGCCACTTAACTACAAGTGAACTATACCAGAAATATGAAAATTTCTTACAGTCTTTTGAAAAAAATCTCATGAGCTTTTTTATTGGACAAAAGTTGTACGTTGGACAAAAGTTAAAGATCTTATCCTCTTTTGACTAAAAAATTACAAAAGTGCATGGCTTATGGTTTTGATTTTTTGTGTGTGCGCGTGAATAATTTGGAATTCATTTTACTGACCATTCCATGTAACCGTGAACAATTATGTCTGACAAGTTTTCAAGGTGTTCACTGGCAGGAAAATGTATGTCTTGCTCATAATATAGGAGACAGTTAACAACGAAAGAATGTGTGTACTTGCAAGAAAGCATTTGAGTAAAAGAAATGGACTATCTGGAATATAATATTTCCTGTTCAGGTGAAAGTTGTGTGAGAATCTATATCCTTTGGGGCTTAGCAAGTTTGCCTAAATGTAAGGAGAGTGGGTTTATACACAGGAGTAGGCATTTCTATTTTAATAGCACATGAATGAGCCAGTGAAAGAAAAAATGTAGAAATAAAGGAATTGTGAATAATCCAAAGCCACATTGTGGATAAAATAGAAAACAAGCGTTTATCATTTGTGTAGTGCTTTCACACATGTTAATTCTTTGATCCTTGTAACAATCCGGTGAGACATGTGTGGCAGATCTTGTCATCATCCCTGTTTTACCGTTGAGACTTGCCCAAAGTTGCACAGCTTTTTACCCCAGAGCTAGGAATAGAATGAGCTCTTCCAATGCCACATCCCCATGATACTGACTCTCTGTGTTTTCCAAGAACCAGCCCTGACATACATCTAACTGAAGGTCATGGCTACAGCTTGGCTGCAGCCATGACTACAAGTCACTCCTCACCAATGGCCAGTTTCAGGCTGGGTCTTTTCCTGATCATCTCCCCTTTTTGGTCCTTTTGTGTATTCACCTGTATTCTTATAACTCATGGCCACGCTGTGCGTCTTTTCCCACGCACTCAAACTGCGCATTCTGACGGACAGTGGGAAGTGACTGGGGAGAGTGACAGTTGTTCTGGCCATTGCCCGTGTGTGATGAATTGCTTAGCAGTCTCCACAGCACCACCGTGCATACACTGAGAGTGTGTAGGGCATTGTAACTTGGGAGAATTTCCAATCTTTCATAAATGGCCATCAATCTGTCCCTTTTACGTTCAGCTTCCCACCTCTGTTTCAGATAGTCAGTGCTGTTCCACGAGTGCATTAAAGCTCCAGTCCAGGTAGTATTAGGGGATAAATGAGCCACAGGGAGGAGACACTGCATTTTTCTTAAAGCAATTCTTCCTCCTTTTCACGAAGTTAGGAGCCACGCGATTCATGATTAAGATTTTTGGAGGATATCCTCTGTCATTTTAAGCCATCCTTGTCTCTAGGTTTGAAAATGAGGTTTTAGCTCTGGCATCCTGGCGTACATTAACGTTTTTCTCTGTACAGGTAGATTGTGAGTATCATTTCAACCAGCAAATCTAAAGTTGTTTTAATTCATTATGATTCGCTGCGGATTCTTATTAAAGAAAAATGAGGAACAGTTAAAACCTGAGGTCGGTTAGAAATAAATAAGTACCTGAGTATGCATTTATATTTGTGATGTTCGGGAACTTCAGAGAAAGTTGTCAGTCATTTTAGTTTGATACATTTTGTACAGGAAGCAGTTCACTTTTCAGGAAAAAAATGCATTATTTATGAATTATAAGTTAATATTATTTTGCTGTGTGTCTGCTCTAATTTATTTAATGAATATTAAAAAGATGCATCTTTTCTCACCATATACAACGTATAACCTATTTTCTCAGGTGGTTTCCAAATAAAGTATTTTCATGAACAATGACCCAACCTGAACTGTTAGATTTACAAAAGTCCTGTCACATAATACGAGATGCCTTGCTGAATAAATGCATATAAAGGTAGCACTCTGTGGTATATCGGATGACACATAAGTATGAGAGAGAAACATTTTCAAGTTGACCTTGAAGATGTTAAGGGACTCACAGAACAAATATCAGACAGGAGGATAACTAAAAGATGATTCCCTATCTCTGGCATTTGTAATAGGCATATAAAGGATGACAGGCTGATTATCTGACCCAGAATAAAATGCCCACACAGGAATGTAAAGAAGAAGGAAATTCAGTTACAAGTCTCTCATCAAGATTAGTGAAAATGTTAGATAGATTATCACATGAAGTACACTAAATCACTGGCTTTGAAGATGGCTTATTTCACAGTTTCAGTCTGGAGTCCTGTCTTTGCGCAGGGGGTTGACAGCCGCTGCACCCATTAGCATTAATGAGTTACCAACCTGCATCCCACACACATCCACCAAGGAACCAAACACACCCTTCCTACACACTACCTTGTTTTGAATCCTCCAAATGTTGTAGGATGGCTATTTCCTTAGTAAGCGGAAATTACTGAATACAGCATGTATTATCTCCTGTAGCTAAAACTGACGTCTCATAGGAATTAGTGAGGAATTGTAACTTTATTCACCCGTTAAGGTTAGTTAAATTATCTCTCACCTCTTTGCCATCTAAGGAATGCCTGTGACCATTAAGGAAATGTAACCTACACTGCTAGGGCATTTCATTGAAAATAAAGCAATTCAGAATGACCTTGGCAGCCTGCTTAGTGAAACTTTTTTCTGTCCTGAAAGACCTCCAATAGTGTTCTTGTAGTGAGGTGAGAAAGAACAAAGTGGTTTTCAATATGATGACCACGTGTACTGGTATACCCAGAACAATTTGAATTTACACCTTTTGTTCTAGCATGGTTATTAATTACTACTCCTTTACTCTCGAAATACCCTGGTTTGGATGGAAAATTGTGTGTTCACCCAGTTTATGGCATTTCTTATACAATCGTGTCCCTTTCCTCTGCTGTCTAAGATGATTTCAGTTCCCATTTATGCCTTTTGTGTGGAACACTTGGTTCTACAAAGGAAGAAAGAAAATAAATCCGTGCAAGTCCGTACACCTTCATAAATTGTGACATTCATTACACTTTCTCTTACTCTTTCATTCTTTGTGTCCACGGTTCCCTTCTGTTTTGTGACATTGCATTCCCCGATACAGTTCTTACATAAAATGTCAGAGACAGGTCAAAGACTGTCGCTGTGTGGATACTTTCATATAGAAACAGGCAGCTTAATGCTTTTCAGTGCTTGTCTATATAAAAAAGAAGTGCAATATACAGTCATAAGTCACTTAATGACGGGGATATGTTCTGAGAAATGCATCATTGTGCAACATCATAGAGTGTAGTTACACAAACTTAGATGGTATGGCCCACTGCATACCTGGACTATTTGGTGTGGTCTACTGCTCCTAGGCTACAAACCTGCAGGGCATGTTGCTGTACTGAATACTTTAGTTGTAACACAGTATTAAGTATTTGGGTATCTAAACATACGAAAGGTATAGTAAAAATATGGTTTTATAATCTTATGGGACCATCATTGACCAAAATGTTTTTATGAAGTACATTATCGTATTTTATTCTTTTTAATGAAGAGGAATTTAGGGTCACGGTACTCATTAACATGAAAATATCAGATTCAGAGATACCTCAATTAGAAACATTTATTAAGTGCTGATTATGTGTCCAACATTCTGTTACACATTATATATCTGGAGTCTGTTTCCCCTCTAGTCCCTGTCCTTATAATGGTACCAATTCCCTAATGAGATTCTCACCTCCAAAAGTCATGCACATAAATAAGCCATCTTCCACATTGATGTCAGTTTAATTCTTCTAAAATATACAGCACTGTTAGTGAAGTATCATCCCCAGTGACAAAATCCAGATATTGTCACACTGGTTCCTCACACCTTTTACCTTTATTTTCCACTGTTCTTCTTGATGAGTCTTATGCTTGTATAGAGAGGTGGGGTTAGAACTTCTGAGTTTAAATTCTGGCTCTGGCACTTGTTTGCTCTGTGACCGTGGGCAAATCATTTATCTTCTTCGTGTCTCAATTTCCTCATCTATAAAGTGGGCATAGTAATTACACCGACCATAAAGGATCTTTGCAGGGATTGAATGAAACACTCAGAACAGTGTCTGGCATACAGTAAGGGTTCAATAAGTATTAGCCATTATTAGACTCCATATAAAGGGAATTATTGGCATTCCCTATGCATATCCTGTAATTTCTTGCCCCGTGCCTTTCTCATGCCACGTTTTGTCTCTAGAATGTTCTCTTCCATTTCCATCTCCATTTATGTAAACTCTACATGTTTTACTTTCATGTGCCACCTCTTCCATGTCACTTTCAGGCAAACCCCCAATAATTAATCTATTTTTTTAATTTCCGTAGCTTTTCCTCTGTACTTCTCTAATAGTATTTAGCCCCTTCTACCTTATATATTTATATACACACACACACACACACACACACACACACACACACACACACACATAGATGTATTAAATATATATATGTCTTTGCTTTTAAAATATAGGGAAAACAGGAAATGTTTTATGAATTTTTATACTTTCTTCAATGTCTAACCAAATTAATATTAGATACTGTATTTGTTGAGTAAATGAACAGATACTCCACTTGCCCACATATTTTTTCACTGATACGCAAGTGCAGTGCAGTTTTAGAGCCTCATCAGAATGAGTATCTTCTCATTGCTTGGTTGTTTATTTGATCTCCCTCTGTCCTAAAACCCCCTTCCTCTTCCCCTCTACCCTCCTTCCCCATCTGTGATCCTTACCCCTTTACTCTACTTCCCCCTCTAGTTTTCATACTCTTACCCCATTCCCTTTTTCTCCTCGTTCTCCTCCTCACCCTTCTAAGAGGAAGATGTTTTCTGATCATTTTTTCTTGCTCATCTCGATCAAAAATAGTGGTACACAGAGCACTCAGTCAATGCTATATACTCCTCTGAGGTACTGAGAAGCAAGCAATTGTTAAATAGCAAATAAAAATATGCCTAATCTCTGGACAAATGGAAATAATCTCAGAAGAACTTTGTGATTACATGTTCTGATGGTTGCCATATGTTTGCCATAGTTTGTCTTTCTGGAAAAGGGGAAACATTTGTATGGCTGATATCATGAGAATTTTTTAAAGAGAAGTTTGACCAAGGGTCTCCAAGAACAAATTCTTAAGTGTTTTTTTTTGTTCATTTTGTGTTTAGTTTTGCCTGTTATTCTGTTAGTTTCTTCCTTCTTCTCTCATTTACAATGCCGTTTTGAATTTAATCCTATTATCCAATATCTTAACTGTCTTCTTCTCTTAATCAGTATCTTATTTTCTTCTAAATCTGAAAATCATCTGAAATTTCTATCATGCTGTTTTCCTTTTCCATGTCCTAAAATATCCCTCGTCTTGTTAGAGAAATGTTCTCATATGTTCTGTTAGACAGGCCAATAATATTCATTTAAATTGAATTCCTAATTAATTATGTGTCTGCACAAAACCAATATGATCTACTTATACTAATGAATGTAAAATTGAAAGATAGAATATTCTATTATCTCTATATAGGATCGAGAGATGTAAAGCTAACAAAATTAAAGGGTAGATTGAATAATAAACTTGAATTATAACCACGACCTGAAACCACGTGTGAAGTTTAGCAATTAAGAAAACGGTCTGCTTTTTCTTCCTTTCCTGAGCCATAGGAAGTTGATGCTCAGGACTGGTCACAACACGGAAATAATTCTGAGGATCCTAAGTAAGAGCACCATGTATGCAGCATTATGGGACTTTCATTTGCAGTAATTTTGTTCTCAACATTGGTATTTTTCTTTTCCTAACTCAGGGTAGAAATTTAGCATCTGGAGAGGTTGGATTTTTTCCAAGTGATGCTGTCAAGCCTTCCCCATGCGTAAGTGCTAGTATTTTATTTCTTTCTTGTTTTGTTTTTGATACTGTGATTAACTGTGTAAGAAGCTATGAAGGATACTGGGCAGGTTGCTCATTCATTTTATTAATACTTTCTGGAGAGATCATATTCTTTCTAACACCATTATGATTCCATTGTCAGAAAATATTTTTAAATGTTAAGGAAATAAACGCAAGAGGCAAATTTAACTTAGTAGAATTTACAAAACTAAGTTTTCTATAAGCTTTTAGAAGAAATAAACCAAGACTACAGATTAGAGGCATTATACAAGTTTCCTTTTTCCTATTGAGGTGAGAATGGTACGGTCTAATCTATTCCCAGTCACTTGGGTTACGGGGTAAGATTATACTTCAGTTGGTATCTTTGAAAGCATGCTAGAAAGTGAAAAGTCCACAAATTCTTTAATCGAATCTCTAAATACATTTTCTATGCTGTAGTGTGTCATTACTGTTTATTAATATCATAATAAAATTTTCTGAAAATATCAAACACAGATAAAAGGATAATAAATGGACATTTATTCAAATAATATGAGTGAATGTAACATAAAAGATACTTTCTGGTACATTATGATATTGATAAATTTGTCTAAGATGACATGATTTTAGCATCATAATTTGATATTTAGGGTGGCTTTTTCCCCCAAACTTTTTAAGTTATTGGCTCCGAAGACAATGAAATTCCTTTACTAATATGATGGAGATGATTACCAGAAGGAAAAATAAACTCTCCTTAAACTATCCTGCTTGCTATCTTTCTACAGTTCCTGAATTTGATATTCTTTTTAATGTTATAAATATGAATGTCTGTCATCCTTGATTTCAGAATGTAGTCTGTAAGATAACTTAGAGACTCTCTATTCCTCTACTCCTTCAAGCTTTTAGTTATTTTCAAAAGCAAAGAAAATTAAAAGAATTTGCTTTTCTGTTGGTTCTGTGATCTAATGTCACATTTTTAAATCTTAGATTATGTTATCTGGAAAAATTATTGAAATCTGATACCACCTTTATTAGATAAGCAAAAATGGTTTTTCGGCTCATTTGTCATTTTATGAATGAGATTCAGGCTTTCTATCTGTGAAGCAGTCATGTTTATATGTAAGCAGGTGGCAAGAGATTAAGCATTCTAACATTAAGATGTTTGTGAACCGCAAGCCTTCAAATAACGAATATTAAACATTTCATATACCAAGTACTGTTTTCTGTTTCCAGCCTCTTGACTACAACATAAAATGAGCATTTGAGCTTTCATTTTAGGGATAGTCTGGCACAAAGTAGGTATTTAATAAATTACTGTTGAATGAATGGACAAAGGAGTGAAAAAGCAAATGAAAGTCCTTACCTGTATATAGATAATTAAGAATGATAGATATGAATTAAATCAGCTTATAGAAGCATATTTAACGATATTTGGTGACCCAGTAAGTGGCTAGAAGGAGAAATATGTTCAGAAATTTTAAGATGATTAAAAATTATAGAGTAATGCATAATTATGGGTAGATTTCCAGCTAAATATGCTTGTTGTTATAGCTTAAAGTTAATAAACAGCTATTAAAATTTTACTGCTTAATGAAATTATAGGTTTATTAGTTAATTATAGGACAAGTTAAGTGAAGGGTGAGTAGAAGGAGGGAATAGGTTGAAGAAGTTTGGAAAATGGTATCACTTTTGACCCTGGGATATATTGTTTATCAGAGGTCCATGGGTAGTGCTAAGTATTTCATTCTGAGCTTAAAAACTATTCTCCTGTATATCCTGTGCCTGTCTCCTCAAAAATTCTGAGGCATTCAGGTAGGAACCTAGAAATGAGGAAAACACAGGAGGTGAGATAATTTCACTTCTGTAATATGGTGACTGGATACCAAGCCTGGAGCTACAGCGCAGTGCAAACCTGGGTGTACCTCTGTGGTTCCAGGAGCCCTCAGTGGTGAACTAGGAAAAAAAATCATCCCACAGAAGATACGCCTACCTTGGTGCTGGATCTGGGTTGGGTAGGAAAAAGAAAGCATTCTCCCTTGCAGATTTCTAACCTTAAATCCCAAACCACCCAGATGTAGGGCTAGAATTTATACCAGCTCTATGACTCAAATAATCTAAGCTAGAAAGATAGTTTAAAATGATTCCACATTGATTGTTTCCCCAATGAAAATACAAATCTTCCCTGGATTGGAGCCTATTTACACATAGTCCTCAAAGGATTTTTACAGATACAGTCCCAGGGGACATAAATTCACAATTTGGAATCATTAAATTCATGATGAAACAAACCAGTTTGAGCTAAGGTTAGCAGAAATAATAAAATATAGAATCAGGCCCACAAAGACAGCAGATATTAGAATTATTAGATACTAAATTCAAAATGTTATATTTAATATGATTGAAGGAATTAAAAAGAGGATAAAAACTAAAAGGAAAACAAGACACTATCCAATTGTCTGGGCATATTTCAAAAAGATTTGGCTATAGCAATTGAAACGAAAGCCTTTGTGGACACATTGCATGGCATATCAGATACCGTTGTATAGAAAATTGCAAGAAAAATCTGAAGAAATTTCTCAGAACAGTTCAGAGAGATTAAGAAATGGAAAGTATAACAGAAAATGGAGTGATGAGATTCAAATACATCTAATAGAAAAAGAGAATAGAAGTAATTGTGGAAGCAATAATCAAATGACTAAGAACTTTCCGGAATCTATGATAAAACTAATCTTCAGAGTCAAGAAGAGTATATTAAAGTTAATCAGTACCTCGATGCATTTTAATAAAACTGCAGGACATTAAAGACAAAATTAAAACTCTAACCTAAGAGAGAAAACAGATTGCCAATACAAGGTTGATTATTAGACTCATAGCTAACAACAGCAGTAATGAAAGCAACAAGAGTTTCCACTTCATTTCTAGTAATTGTCAAGTAGCTCCTATTGGTCCAGTTCTCCCAGAGGATTATAGGTGACAACTATAAGCTGTGGACAAAACACCACAACAAAACAGAAACAATTATCTGAAGACACTGGCTAAGAGAATTGACCCTTGGAAAAAGGGAATGATATTAGGGTAGTTTCCTGGTTTTATGGCTAGCTTGAGGGCAAGCACTAGATTGTACCTTGTGAGGTGGCTAAAATTCAAATAGAAACCTTATAGTATTTATAGCTTGAAGAACCAGAATGTAGAGTTTAAAGCAACTACAGTAGCTGGAAAGAGAGGTAGGAAATCTTACAAGGAAAAGAGTCAGAGAGGGAAAACCTCAAATTCTGTGTATAAACTCTACCCGAGTCTCCAGCTGAGTAGTACAGACTCCAAACACCTCAGCTTAGGCTGAAAGAATTCAGCTGCCTCTTAACACAGGCACAGTTGGAGTTCAAACAAGTTAACTGCCTGCTTTAAGAAAAGCCACACTCTTTGCGGGAATGTAACAGAATCCAGAGCTTCTCTGGAATATCATTCAAATTGTCCAAAATATAATGAAAATTTTAGTCAATATGCAAAGATCCAGGAAAATGTGAACCATACTCACTAGAAAAGAGAATGACAGGAGATCAATCCTGAAATGTCCCAAATGATGAATTAGCAGGGAAAAATTTTAAAAACAATGATTGTAACTGTGCTTAAGGACACACAAAAAGATACATACATAGTGAATGGGCAGGAAACCTCGGCACAGAAATAGGAACTATAAAAAAGAACCAAATGAAAATTCTAGAATGTGGAATTACAATATATGACACAATAATACATTGAAAGTTTGAGAGAAAATTAGTCAACTTAGAAATTTATCTCTCCTAAATAAGGATGAAATAATGACATTTCTAGTGAAACAAACACAGAGAAAGTTCACTTTGAAGTGTACCGTCTAACTTTATAAGATGTACTTCCCGAAGTAGCATATGTATAATAACTTATATATACGTATACATATACATCATCTTGTATGCTTTCCATATTCCCAACAAAATATTTTTTAGAATTATATATTTATAGCAGAAATTTAACAATGTAAACTGACTATGGCGAAGGCAGAAAATAGCATTAAGGAAAAATAGTAACAATATTCTCAAAGATAAGACAGTACCCAGAAGGAAATCATCTATAGTCTTAAATATGAAGCATCTTCCCAAAATATGAAGAGAAGTGGAGAGGACCCATGACAGATGGAATGTAGCTGAGAAGGTAGTCCTGGATCTTCACATGCCAAAATATACCCACTAAGAAGAGAAAAAGCTCCAGTAGGACATTTCAGGGTGGAATAGCCAGTTATCTGTTCTGCTTTAGAATTTTATGTCACTCTTCCTTTTTTATTCTCATTTTTTGACTCTCCGGACTTTTATCAGCCAAGGGAGTCCACAGCTAGAATACGTTGAAGTTCTTTATTCTCATCTTTCCTATTTTTTTTTTTTTTTGTTCTCTATGGAGAGAAAGGTTGGTGTAGGAATAAACATACAATGGTCTTTTAAAGACTGCAGAGTACAGAGAGGAAGAGTGAAAGAGGAAATATTTTTCCCATCAGATTTTAGAAGTCATGTATTTTATCATCAAAAGGGACAGCGTCAAAGTTCAAATTTCTCTTTGTAAAAACAAAATGATGTTAAGAAAATATTTGCAAGATTAGAAAGTGTGTAATTTACCTTTAATATTAATTGCTGTGTATCAGGATTTTACAAAGTGATGATATTAAAAATGTGATCCATAGGATAAAAATATTTAAATATTAATAATCAAAGGAAAGTTCTGACTAAGAAAGATAATTTTTTTATACAGTTTGAGTATCCCTAATCCTAAAATTCAAAATCCAAATTGTTATAAAATCCAAAACCTTTTGAGAGCTGACATGACGTTCAAAGGAAATGCTCACTGGAGCATTTTACACTTTGGATTTTTGATTAGGGATGCTGAACTTACTGCACGTATTCCAAAATCTAAAAAAAAAAATCTGAAATTCGAAACATTTCTAGTCCCAAGCATTTCAGATAAGGAATACTCAACCTGTATATATCTCTTAACCTGGAAGGGCAAAATAGTAACAGCCCATTGTGAAAAACTGGCATAGATAGAGACATACTCACATTGACCAGATCTTTCAAATACTGTAGATTTTACTGTTACAAATGAGGGTAACAATATTTTAAATCACCTATTATAAAAGTCCCAGGAATATCATAAAATACATATATCAAAGACTTGGATAATTCATGAAAATTTTATAAACACAAAACAGACTATCTGTACTCCCAGTCTTTTTTTCAGGAATTTATAAACTTTGTCCCCCTGTTTATAGTTTTTATTTTATTTGTTATTTTTTGAACATTAGTATACCTTCTTTGGCTTTGTTCATTTTTCAGTTGGCTACCAGCCACTGGGAATTTTCTTTCTTTATTTGAATAGAAATGAAATATTTTTTTCTTGTGCAAAGCTTTGTATGAGAAAAGGGAAAATGAATATTTTCCATGACTTTTTCCTGAATAAAAGGTTTCTAGTTGACAGATTTCAAAATCAGAATTTGGAACTTATTTTTCAAAATAACAGTCTACACCCAGTGTATACTGTCTATTTTTCATGTTTTCCCAATATCTTGGGAAAGTGAAGTACTATTTGGTTTTCTTAATAACATTTTCATTTTAATTTTCTATGATAGGATTAAATTGCCTTGATAATAAATATTAAAATCTTCTAGTTCGTATTTTCCTGCTCTCTCTCTCCTTAGAGTTACAGTGGCAGTAAAATGAATGAAAGAATGAATTAAAGTGAAATGAATTATTTTTTACTTATCTGACATATACTATGATTCACTCTGTATAAAATTGCCAATGGATAGTTCCAGGACTGTGCTACTTAGGGTTTTATAGAGCTGAGTCAGCTGAACTGAATGAATGATTGATTTCTAAAAGCTTCCCTTAAGTAAGCTTAATCTATTTTTGCCTTTTTATATTCTAGGTGCCCAAACCAGTAGATTATTCTTGCCAACCCTGGTAAGTATTAAAAATGTTTATGTAGCTAAGTTGAAATACCATACCCTTAGCTCCAGGATGCCTTAAATGTGTAGTCCATTTCCATTTGCCTTGGCTAAAGGTGTTTTCAGATTTAACAAAACACCAT
The DNA here is from genome assembly GCA_963575035.1 of Avahi laniger. Classification (NCBI taxonomy): domain Eukaryota; kingdom Metazoa; phylum Chordata; class Mammalia; order Primates; family Indriidae; genus Avahi; species Avahi laniger. Next base: position 19,201 of record CAUYSK010060241.1, read on the forward strand.
AATGAATTCACATATTGCTGACCTTTCCATATCTTTATCAGAGGTGTGTGTGTGTGTGTGTGTGTGTGTGTGTGTGTGTGTGTGTGTATGGGGACCCTTGACCTTAAATTCAAAGTTTATAACAGTCACAGAAATGAATGGGACATAGGCATGTGTATCTTATATTTCTTGTATTTTAGAAAGGTAGATTTCATGAAGCAGATAGGAAAAAATACATATTGCATTGTCTGAAACTAAAAATTAGCTCATAAAAGACAGTAATAGATTCTAAAAATGTAACTTAAAATGTGTAATTTGGGAGCAGCAAGTTATATTCATATGTAAGTTTTGGATCTGGATGGAGCATACTTTCCCCTTGGAGGCTGGCAGTATCATTAACAAAACCAAGGAAGTGAAGTCCTTAGTCATTATTATTCCCTAGCTATCTGCAACTGTAAAAAATATATTCATGACCTGGAATAGTTATGATTATCATATCATAATAATATATACTGAGTATTTACCATGTGCTTTGTACTTTATACATTTTATTTTATTTTTAAAAATATTTATATAAGGAAGGTTGTTGTTATTCTAATGGGTGAAGAAACAAAGATTAAGGCTGTGTAGCGAGCGAGTGGTAGAATAAGAATTCTAAGTTATGCCATCTGTGCATTGCTGTACAGACCCCCAAAACACAAAACGTGGGCACATTAATCATGTATATTTGTTTCGCTGAATTTTGTGTTTGACTTCTCCTAAAATGACTAACTCTGTTTTCATTTCCTTATATTAAAGTATATACATGCAAATAAGAGATCAGGATATGTATATAATGAAATATCCTGAAAATATACTGGTTTGGTTTGCAAGTGTCGATACCACCTGAATTGTCTAATTTTTTTTTTTTTAATATTCTGATTGTTTTGCATTCTATGATCAAAGCATGGAACATGCCAGGTTGCTTTTCAATGTGCAGGAATCTGTTGCCCAAGGTGTGGGCTCCCTTCCTCCTCAGAGGCCCCTCCGGGCCCCCAGTAGGCTCCTGTGCCTTCTGTGCCCCTCTGATGTCCCTCCGTGGGCCTCAGCACTGAGCTTGCTGAGGAAACTGTAGTAGGTTCGTGATAGAACTGGGAATCTTTGCTTCGTTTTTACCTGATATGAGACGAATTCAAGGTCTCATTAGTTTCTGTGGACTTTTAAATCATATCCTGACAGGAATTAAATTTGGAGATTAGAGCTGATAGCATTGACAGTCAAACTGAAAACTATCAAGGAGTGGCAATAATCGTGAACGTGTAATGATCAGGTTCCCTCTCTTTTCTTTTATTACCGTTTTCATGTAACTAGGCATTATAGTTACAAGGGTAATGATTTTAGGAATAAATACTAATGCCACAAACTATGTGGATTTATGAAATAAACTGATCAGGTCCCTGAGAACTATTCAGGGCACAAGAGGGTAGCTTTTATACACTTTGTTTTAAAATACACCCTTCCAATATATAAAATTCTACTGAAAATGGGACCAGTTAGAACAATATTATTCTTAATGATAAAAAATCAAGATGGTCAGACTAAGGAAAAGCTTTGAAAATAAGAAGAAATCAAGATATTTTATAGTAGAATTTTAAAATTACTTTCTTTTCCTTAGATAGTTTATTCAAGCTAAGCAGGTAGTTTCATGTGAAATGTCTTCTGCTAGGGAACAAAATGACCAACTACACCAGAAAATGGAATCTTAAATTTTAGAAATATTATACTGTTTAGAGTCAATTACACTGAATGATGGCATGGTAGTCCTCAGGTCACTGAGAAGTTGAATGTCACCAACTATATTATCTATTCATTATTTCCACATTTAAGAGTAAGTTGTTCCCACAATGTAAATTTTGTCTTTTATATAGACCATGAAATAAAATAGAAAATCAAGACTATTATGTTTAATAATCTATGTTTTAGGGTGTCAGAAGGCAAGTATGAGGTATGAGGCTGAAAACTGGGGAACTATCTGAAAATCTGTGTGTACGACAGGAGGTAGATGCCAGGGTCCCTGCCCTACCCGCCTGGTAATCAATGTTTTCTTTCCTACACTGGCAGGAGACTCTGGTGTTAGAAGATACATTATGTGGAAAAACTGAATCATTTAGGGTTTGGACTTGGAAAGACCAGGCCTAACAGAGCTTAGGGAGATGCCATACTGAGAAAAGGGGGGTTAAATTAAGAAAAGTCTATTTCCAGAATGATGCTGATCCCCAGTACATTTGGGTGCCGAATGTCAGCACTGTGACAGCTGGGTCTCACACGTACTGCCCTCTCCTTGCATCCAGACAGGAGCTTGAAAGGTTTTTGTCTAAAGAAACTGAATAGACACAGAGTAAAAATCTAAAATCCTAACACTTTGGGTGCCCAATTATCAGGTTCTTGCTAAATGATCAGACTCCTACCCAACGGGCCTACCTTGGTACCTACACACACAGATAGCTTTCAGTTGATCCTTGGGTGCCTCCCTCCTAAATATGAATAAACAACAAAGGGTGACCATGCATTTGAGGAAGGCCTTGAACTATAGAACAAATAAATTAAATGGGAAAAAGAAATTTTCAGAAAATAGACAATAGAGCGGGCAGAAGAATTTTTTTAAAAAACCCTTTTATTTACTCCTTCAAAATTAAGAGAAGACATCATATCGATGGAAGTGAGCTGAGTATTTTACAAAATGAGCAATCAGAATAAGAGCTCTTATAAATTAAATATTGGAGCAAAGTTAGAAAATAAAGTTGAACAAATCTTCTAAAAAGTCAAAGAGAAAGGTAATATGGGAGAAAAGATATGGAAACTAAATTATTGACCTAAGAAGTACAGCGTTCTACTGGTAAGAACTCCAGAAAGAGAAAATGGAGGGCAGCAATTATCAAGAAATAGTACAAAAATTCCTCAGAACTGAAGGACATGTGGCTTCAAATTGAAGATGATACTGAAAGCCCAGGGCAAGATAAAAAAGCACATTATCATGAAAGTTTTCAGTATAGAGAACATAGAAAGAATCTGAATATTTCTAGGGAGAAAAAAATCAGGTTGCATACAAAGGCTCAGAAATGGCATTGAATGGAAGTTAGAAGATAGCAGAGCAATGCTTTAATATTTGAGAGGCAAAATAATTTCTCACCTAGAACTCTTTACCCAGCCAAATTATGAATTGTTAGGTAAGATAAAATATTTTCATAGATGTGGGCCTTCAGAGTATTATATCCCATGTATACATTTATAAGAAGCTGAAGGGATGAGCTAGTAAATGCAGAAGAGGGAGATACAGAATTTAAGAAAGGCAGCAAAGAGAAGTCCCAGGACCGCAGTAACTCAGCAGGCTTAGAGAGCAGGCAGTGTCAATACACCGAAAGAGTGGAGGTCTCAGAAGAAAAGGCTCCGTAGAAAAATTAACAGATAGATTACGGGGTTGTCTTAGTCCATTTTCTGCTGCTACAGATTGAGTATCCCTTGTTTGAAATGCTTGGGACCGGAAGTGTATTGTATTTCAGGTTTCTTGGATTTTGGACTGTTTACATATATATAATGAGATATCATGGGGATGGGAGCCAAGTCTAAACACAGAATTCATTTCTGTTTCATGTATACCTAACACACATAACCTGAAGGTAATTTTATACAGTATTTTTAGTTTTGTGCATAAAGCAAAGTCTTTACTGAGTTTTGACTGCAACCTGCATTTTTCACTTGTGGAGTCATGTCAGTACTGAAAAATTTCAAATTTTGGAAGATTTCAGATATTTGTATTAGGGCTACTCAACTGTGTAACAGAATACCACAGACTGAGTAATTTATAAAGAAAAGAGATTTATTTGACCCAGGGTTTTAAAGGCTGCTAAGTCCAAGATCAAGGGGCTGCATCTTGTGAGGGCCTCCTTGCTGTATCGTAACGCTGGGAGGAAGTACACTCAAGAGACAGAGAAAGGGAGAGAACCTAACTCATCTTCGTATCAGATACCCACTCTCTAGGTAACTAACCCCTCCTGCGATAAAGGTATTAACCAGTTATGAGGGTGTAGCCCTCGTGACCTACTCACCTCTTAAAGTTCTCACCTCCCAATACTGTTAAAATGGCAGTTAAATTTCAATATGGATTTTGGAGGGGACATTCAAACCATAGCAGTGGTGTTGAAAAATGTATTATTGGGTGGTTTATTTGGATAATTTAGAAAGAATTTGTGATAGAGACAAAGAACTTGAGCAAACTAAAACACATAAGCAATTACATTTTGGAGGTCGGATATTCTTGCACTGTGCTAAGACTGGGCCAGACGCTGGCTTAGATTTGCAGAGGTTACAGAAAGAGGAGTGAGTAGCAGTGCTATGAAGGACTGAGCATAGGAAGCAGGGAAAAAAATGATTTTCCTTTCTTCTGTCTAAAATTGATGAGAAATTGTAGTATAATCATGTCATTTAGAAATGTACAAAGTAGAAAGAAGAAAAATTAGATAAAATATTTGAAACGGAACTTGGAGTAGAATGCTGGAGTACTGCTGCTTTTTCATTATAATTACAGTACAAGTTGACTCCTTAAACTATGTTCATGTATTACTTTGATAAAAATGCATGCACTACATACTGATTGTGATGAGTGCCATGAAAATAGGGGTGGTATAATGGAGTGGGTAATGCGACATGCAGGATAACATTCTTTAGATGGAATGGCCAGACAAGACTCCCGTCAAAACCTGAGTGATGAGAAGTAACTGTGTGTTGATAGAGGGTGAGTGTTTCCAGACAACAGTACAGTCTGTGAGAAGACTCTAGGCTGAAAAGGAGCTTGATGAGTTCCTGGACCTGAAAGAAGGCTGGAGACAGGTGTGATGAAGGGGGTTATAAGAGACAAGGTTGAAGAGAGGTAGGCATGAGTCAGATCATCCTAGGTCCTAATGGTTTATGAGTTGCCATAATTTTTCTTTTAACCGAAGGTACCACTGCGTAAAACGCCCAAACTCCTCTTTTATGCTTGATGGGAACCTAATGTGCTCTCACTCAATGAGCTTTTATCAGATGTCTACTGTGTGCATTTTAAATAAATATTTAATTTAGACTAGAGGTGAATTTTTTTTTTGAGACAAGATCTCAGTCTGTCACCCAGGCTGGAATGCAGCGGCATCATCGTCATAGCTCACTACAACCTCAAACTCCTGGGCTCAAGCAGTCCTCCTACCTCAGCCTCTTGAGTAGCTGGGACTACAGGCATGCACCACCATGCCCAGCTGATTTTTTCTATTTTTTGTAGAGACAGGATCTTGCTCTTGCTCAGGCAGGTTTCGAACTCCTGACCTCAAGTGATTCTCCTGCCTTGGCCTCCCGGAGTGCTGGGATTACAGGCATGAGCCACCATATCCAGCCTAGAGGTGGATATTTATACTGAGTTATGTGAGTCTGTATGTGAATCAGAGAATTTTCTGGAATATTAATTCTTGAATAGCTTTGAAAGAGAGCCAATCTAAACATAGAATTTTTTCTTTAACTTCTAGTACCCAAAATCCCTGATATATTTTGCTAGCAGGTGTTACACCTATATTTGATGTGAGAAGTCATTAAAGAGTATTTTAACATTGAATTTGGGCCTTTTTATTATTGTAGTTATTTTTATTATTATGGTGTTTGGGTATGTTTAGGCCACCATAGTCTAGGAAGAATTGAAAATTCTGGTTTTCAAAAATATCTACTTTTTAAAAATAAAGTTTACTCACTAATTTCTTCCTTTTTTTTTTTCGAGACAGAGTCTCAGTCTGTTGCCCAAGCTAGAGTACAATGGTGTCATCATAGCTCACAGCAACCTCAAACTCCTGGGCTCAAGCAATTCTCCTGCCTCAGCCGCCCAAGTAGCTGGGACTATAGGTGTTTGCCACCACACCCAGCTAATTTTTCTATTTTTTGTAGTGACGGGGTCTGGCTCTTGCTGAGGTTGGTCTTGAACTCCTGAGCTCAAGCAATCCTCCCACCTCAGCCTCCCAAAGTGCTAGGATTATAGGCACGAGCCACTGTGTCCAGCCTCACTATTACTAATTTCTTAAAAAAAATTGATTATCAAAATTGTGGACTATAAGAAATAATCTTATATACAAAAATATTTAAAAATAATTTCAATTGTTACTAGAATTTTCTTTTAAAAGATGCTTAAAGGATATTCCATTTCATAGTGTACATAGAAAAGGGAAAGAGTGTGTGTGTGTGTGTGTGTGTGTGTGTGTGTGTGTGTGTGTCTGTCTGTCTTATGTAGGGCCGTCCCTTCTCGCGAGTCTTTTACTCTCTTGTCCCTAAATTCCCCACAACTGTCTCAGCCAATACCTACTGACTCTTTTTTATCCCATTTATTTCTTTGATAAATATTTACTGAGTGCTTACTGTGTATTAGGCACTGTTCACTTTGTTGTTGTCAGTTTTGTAGAACATTTTTATTTGGACATATTAAAGGATATTTTCCTGAATTATTTTTCTTAAGCAATGTAATTAGTATAGAAGTAAAAACAACTCAGATGTGCCACTAAATTAAAATCCTGATAGATACTTATTTTTAGCCTCTGTTTTCTTCCAGGTATATTATCGAGATTTTCTGTGTCATTGTTTCTTACAGGTATGCTGGAGCGATGGAAAGATTGCAGGCAGAGACTGAACTTATTAATAGGGTAAATAGTACTTACCTTGTGAGGCACAGGACCAAAGAGTCAGGAGAATATGCAATTAGCATTAAGTAAGTAGGACAAGTACTTTTACAGAAATAGATTTCCTGTTTTCATGATTGCATAGACCATCTGACATGTATAACACTAAAGTCGAAAACCCAAGTTCTAATTGCAGCAGAAATAATGCATCTATCCAGACAGTTCATTAATACTTGAAAATATGTTAGAAAAACAGTAATAAGTGTTATAGGCTGCTAATTGGCATATTAGATTTCTTTCATAATATTGTATTTTGTTGATTTGATGTATGTATATTTCTAGTAAGTTCTAAGAGTACAAATTGCTAGATTTTATTTTGTTTTTCTACATTCTCTAACTGAACTCACAAAATGAATTGAGTATAATGATTAATTAAATCCAACTCCCCTTCTCACTTCAAATATTGGTTGTATCTTCAACCAATCTAGTAAATATATTTTGTTAATTAGCTGCCACCAATGTATTGGCATAGGTATATATTTTCTCTTCAGAATTAATTCCTATAATGTTATTGGGGCATGCCCTCTGGTAATTATTGATTTCTACTGATTAAAAACACATTTATATTCATAAGTTATTCATTGCCCACAGGTACAATAATGAAGCAAAGCACATCAAGATTTTAACAAGAGATGGCTTTTTTCACATTGCAGAAAATAGAAAATTTAAAAGTTTAATGGTAAGCATTGATTATTTCTTTTCAATCTGCGATCCCTATTTTTCTCTTGTTAAAAAGGTCAGTTTAATTCTGTAGTTTCTTGGAAATTTTGCTCACTGAAAAGTTATTTAAAGAGAATCATATTATAACTTTGCAGCAGAATCCTGAAAATTATAATTTTAAGAACTACAATTAAGTTTTATATTGTTCAAATCATATTTTTCATTGTAAACTAAGTTTGCAAGTGTTAGATAATACTTCAAAGTCTATGCTATTTAAGACTCTTAGAGCAATGACAGATTCAAATATAAATACAATCAATTTCCAATTATTTGTGTGAGTTTTGGCTTGTGTTTGAATGACACACAGCAAATTTTTAATGTGTCTGTCTTTCCTCTTCTTCCTTCCATTGCCTGTATCTCTAGACAGAGGAATGTATTTTTAATTATGACACGGAACATTATAATTAGCAAAATACCTCTCACATTTAGGTTCATTTCATACAAAATGCAATATAAAGTCAAAGATTTTCATATTTTCTCCTATTTTAAATGATCTGTGCTATGGTCTTCATTCGTTGGACAATTGAGTAGAGACAAGGTAACATTTTTGCCACACAAAAGTTAATATTTCACAGGAATTTTACATTTAAATGGAAATAGTATATTGTTGCCAAATTGCTTCAAATGACGAAGGATTATTGATTAAAAATTTACACAATTTTTAAAAAATTGCAACTTAATAACGGCATTAGCACTTAAGAATATTGTGTATATGTCATATAAACGATGCATATAGACCGTCATATGTGCATCTCAAGTCTGTTTCTCACATTTGGTAGTTTCTTCAGATAATGAAGAATTTGGATGCAAGACATAAGATGCATTTGCAGCTGCTAAGTACTTTGAGTAACAATGGGAAGGACCACTCATTGATTGAACCATCGTTCAAATGATACACACTGCATCCTTCCAGAAAACAACTCAAAGCACTTTGCACATGTTAACAATAAAGTTAAAACTATACATAAGAAAGCCTTACTAAATAGGACGACCTGAATGCCTTATCTAAAAATTTACGACTGCTTCAAGACAAGAATCAGTGTTTTAAAGAAATCGAAGTATCTCAAGTTGAAAGGAAAATAAGAAAACCTCTCTGGACATAAATGCCACATTCCCAATTCAAAAGCTAAGGATGGGCAGCAAGGTCATGTCCTGGAAAATGCAAACTCTGCCAAATTGGTAACCAAGATCTAGGCATCCTCCGTGACGGATGTGACTTACATTCTGTTGAAACAAGCAGGCTGTGCACAGAGAGAATTGGACCAGTGGAGGTTCTTCATAAAATGAAAGCCTAGGAGAGAGGCGGCAAGTGGATGCACAAATAATGAGTGACAGATGCAGCTGGAACATGATTCAAGCACACACAGGGACTCTCCACATCTCCGCAAGACACACCAGCTTGAGCTTTCACCTGCAGCACTTCCTTGGATGGTAATGAGGCTGCTCCATAGTGTTATAGTTAATACAGGACTTAAAAAAACGCTGCAGGGCCAAAGATGCCTACCAGTCTTGCAGACTTTGAAAGTAGCAAGGGGGGCTCCCGTCAGAGAAGACAAGCAAAGAGGATGAGAGGAATAGTCACTGCCAGAGGGACAGTCAATTTAGCTTTGTGTCACCTGGGTTCAGCTCAAGGAAGTTCTTCAGTAGCTTAGGTTAGATATGAAAAGCCAGAAATACCACAGTGACCTCGATTAGTAGACATAGATCCTTGAGTTCCTATCTGCATGTAAAGCTGTGATTATAGTAAAAGCCATAGAGACCCAGAAGTCAAATAAATTTGCACCAGAGAGCAGTAAAAGTTTTTACAGTGAAGTTCTGGAAAAGGAATTATTCCAGAATTCCTTGTCATAGGGCTAAAATAAGCTACCCTTATAGGGTATGTATAGAATCTCAGAAATGCCACCGTTAGAGACACATGAATATATTTTTTCCTCCATTATCTGAGAATCTTCTGTAAGGAAGCACGTATCGCAGTGTGTTAAAGGGAAGGGATTAAGAATTAACAGTAAAATTACAATGAAACCAAAAAACTTTAGCAAAAGGATATAATTGTGAAAGAAAGAAAGACAAGGAGCTGGAAAAATATCAGTATCAGAAAAGTACTTTGGTCAGATTTAACTAATAATTATAAAATTTGCTGAAGAGGCAGCTGAACTAGTTTGGAGCTGACCCTTCTTTTTGTTTTTGTTTATTCGTTTAGAAAATTTATATTGAGTCCTTACTATATGAAATCACTGATTTTAAAAATCACTGGATTCAAAAAGGACTTAACCATTCTGAAAAAGCGTACACATTAGTAAATACATCGGTACCAAGAACCTCACAAGAGTTCAGTCCTTTGAATCTAGGCTGGGAAATGCCACAGGGCTACTTGGTCAGAAGGAATGGCTCATGTTTCGGTAACCAGACCTTTTGGAAGGAAGTAGAAGGTTAACTTCCTTTTGGAAGGAAGTAGAAGGAATAGGGAGGGGCTTCTTAAAATCAGGATCATGCAACCTCCCGTGGTCAGTCACCTTTCCCATGTCGGTGTCAGCTAACGCAGTTCCCGTCGTAAGTAAGTAGTGGTCTGTGGATTTGAGTTGTTTCTTAAGAATCCTTCTATTATTGGTGTTGAAGTTATACTGTTCTACCTCTGAAATGTAGTAGGCCCTGGAACTAAATTTTAATCTGGAAAAGATGTAAAATACAAGTGAACTCCAGAGCTTGTTTTAAATTAACCAGTTTCTCCTAGGGAAGATCGGCCGTAGGTGGTTATAACCTAACTCCTTACCCCTGGGTTTGAATAGCTTGGTTAATCAAAATCTTTGTTTTTCTTTGTCATTAAATTCAAATCCTAAATGGATTTCTGTATCCAGATTACAAGGCATTAATTTTGTTCTAATTTTCATGTATGCCAGACAATCCGTGTCCAAATGCGGTTTTTAAACTGTCTCCATTGCCTGTTTCCTTGGTAATTGGAACGACTGGCTCTCACTCATTATTTTTCACAGAGACTTGAATTGTTGACACTGCTGTGTCAGTGTGAGATAAGGAAAGCTTAGCGATTTCTTTTGTTTAGAGTCTTCTTATTTACTTGTTGTACCTGAAGGTCAATGACTGCTAAAGCAAGGGTGGATTAGACTAAAATACAGGAAGCATAAAGGCAGGAATTGGAAAAGATCCATGGTGCACTATTTAATTCTACCCCTTAGAAACATGTAGGGAGATTTACCCTCATAAGACTATAAAAATGGAACTAAAATCTCTTCCATGTTTAGTGAAGTGATGAGTATTTTGCAGTTTGCTAAGCCACATGACCCTAGGCCTAGAAAGTTATTTTTTTCTTCCATAAAATTTGGAAGTGGGTAGGTATTAAATGATCACCAAATCCCTTTTCAGTATGATAATTCTGTGGTTTCAGGCCAACTTCACATAAACTTTAATTCACAGTAATTCGTAGCAAAATTCATAAAATTCGTATTACCTATAGCAAAGTTACATTTAAGTGCAAGCTATTGGCTTATAATTCCTTTCAGGTTTGTTTCCATACCGCGAAAGAAAATAGCACATTTTGCTCAGTTTAAACAAGACAGAACAACTCTTTGGTATCATTTGTGTCAGTGACACAATACATACATACACAGTTCTTCCAGAGACCTTACAAAATTTTGCTTTGTATTTTTTTAAATTTACATAAATATATTGGTCACTAAGTAGAATTTAATTCTAGACCTTGTCTTTGCAAACAGTGTTAAAAATCACCATAATACAAATGCAATATTCTGATATTGAAGCCATTTTGAGGATATAAAATTCTGTCTGATATTTTATTATTATTATTGTTGTTTTTCTTTGTTTTTAAAGGTTGGTCTTATTTCAAATTCTTTTTTATTTTTTCAAGAACCCCTATCTGGGCCCAGGGAAAGAAGAAAGAAAGGAAGAAATGTTTTTTTTTAGATTATAGATATAATGTGTATAAGACCCTGGCATCTTAAGTCTAAGAAAACAAAGTTCCTGGTGCATCGTGGACACTTAATAATACTACTTCTCTTTTGCCTCCCTTTTTTTAAAATTTACATTTACCAGGTACTACTTGCTAATAGTAGGATGTGGTTAAGAGCATGAACTTTGGAGACACACACCAGCTATATTTATTAACCTCACTGAGATTCGAACGTCAGTGGTAAAAAGGCCCATCTCATAAGGTTCTTGAGCCTGGCACGTGAGATAATGGTAGCTGTTATGATTATTCACATGTTCCAGCACTGTGTATATTCTGTGATTCTGTGAAAAGGTTTATCACAGGTGTGGGGATTGAAAAACCTGCATTGGCTTTACCCAATGCTTTAGCTAAACCGTGTTGCTTTTAGTCTATGAAGGTGGTCTTTACTTTATCCCTTTCTGTCTGTTCCCAGTCTGGCTGCTCTACCTAAAACAATCCTTCTGCTGTTCCTGGCTGTTTAAATTTTTCCTGTTCTTCAGTTTAAGACAAGTCACTTCTATCATGAAACCTTCCCTCCTTCTCCCTGCTGGACACACACAGTGAAGTTCTCTCTCATGCCTTTGAACTTTCCCTTCTAGGATGAGAACTTCTAGGGGACAGGAGCCTTATCTTTATAATCTTTGTGACCCATGAAATTCCCAGCATGATGTATTCTATAACTTGTCCAAGTTTTGTCATAAATAATAAATAAATCATTGATGATTCTCTTTTTCTTCTTTTGGGTAATTTTTGGCCGATTGATTCATTTTGGGACCTTTCAACATAACCATTGAATGGAGGAATTGAGTCAATGACAGTGTGGTTTTTAGAAGAAATGAGTTGCTTTTTCACTTTTTTTTTTTTAAAAAGGTGCTATAATAGAAACACTTAATAATTAGGTCAAAAGTGATTTTGCTTTTATTTTCATTCCAGATATTTCTAAGAAACTTTATAGTGCTCATCTAATGATAAGATGCATTTTTTATGAATTATTATTCAACTTCTGTTTACAGTAGAGGGATTCAAATTTGTGCAGAATTTATGAAACCAACATGTGAAAAGAAATTTCCTGAAACTTTAGTCTGAAAGATGGTGGGTGGTTATTACATTAGACTTGGATGTATTTAAGGCAAATTCTTTATTAGAGAAAATTGAAAAGAACCACATTATTGACCTTTGTGAGTAGGAGGTAATATACAGAGCTGTGATGGGCACTAACACTTCATCATCATAAACCAGAAACAATATCAAGTACCATTTGTGCTTTATCAACTTTTGTTTACCATGGAAAAGTATATTCAGTATCAAGTTTGTTTTTCTGCCGTGTTCAAAGAAAATGCAGGAAACTAGAAATTGCTATATATTCAGCAAGCAGCTGTTCCTTTTATTTTTGTTTAGAAAGGCAAGTATTTAATAAATAAGAACAATAATTACTGCTCTGAAATTGAGGTTTAATACAGTTTCTTTTCATTTACCACATCTGACTAAAGACTAGCAGGATGTTCTCTATCTGTGAGTAACAATAGGGGGTGACATATAAATGGCCTGAGTAGCAAGGACAACTGTGTAGGCGTCATGTATATCCAGACTACAGGGAAAGATTATCATTTACTTATTCTTCTGTATACATATGGAAAACTTAACATTAAATTGATCATCCTTATATTGTATACAATTACGTCTTAAGTTTGCATGTTTGAGAGTGAAAGTATCCTTATCAAAAATAATCCTTGATTCTTTTTTCTAAAGGAACTTGTGGAGTACTACAAGCATCATTCTCTTAAAGAAGGGTTCAGAACCTTAGATACAACTCTACAGTTTCCATACAAGGAGCCAGAACATTCAGCTGGACAGAGGGGTAACAGAGCAGGCAATAGCTGTGAGTATTAAAACTGAGAATAAGATTTGCTGTCACTTAAGGACTGGAGGCATAATAACATTAAACATCTTCAATCCAGATTTTGAAAGCTAACCAATGAATATGCTAATGTATTGAGCAAGGACTTTTTCTGGAGCTAAGCAGAATCAGATGGACCAACAGGTTTATGGACGTGTCTTATTAAAGATCTTCGTACCGAATTAAAAATTATGTTTGTATTCAAAACCCCATCAGAAATATAAAGGGTATGTTAATATGTAAATTTCGTACTTTTCATTGACTTTTATATTAACCAATTTTTTTTTTAACTTACACATAATGTTCACGGTCATAATGGTGTTCGAATAACAGTATTTAAGAAGGGCTGGTACACAGCTCTCCCATTTAGCCTAGTATCTCAAATCTGCTTACGAGTCTATTTTATTGACTACATTTAGAATTTTGAAGTGACTAACATATTTTCTTGGATGCCGATATTTCTAAAACTACACATTTGCCACTTTCTTTTGGAATGAGGGCTGTGCCAAAACCAATTACAAAAGATTAGCACAGGAGCAAAAGCGTATTATACTTTGAGTGTGAGTCCACGTCAAAAACTTTTTTTCTCATCATGTATCTTCACATAATCTTCCTGGAGAGAGCTGTAGTGTATGAAGAGAACGTCATGATGGAAAGTGTTGTGAAGAACGGGTGATTTCATTCCCCTATTTTGATATCATTTTTTAAAAAAAACTGTTTTGGGGGAGAAATGAATGCAATTTTATTACTCTTAGAATCTTTAGCCTAAGCAAAACTGTAATATCTAGAGGTATTTGAAGAAAGAATTCGCATCTGTTTAATATAACTTTATTTTTTTCCCCTAAAAGCAGGAACTAAGAGGGAAACAGGTAATGCTAAGGGTCTCAACAACATCAGTAAAACTTGATACACTTCAGTATAAGTAAATAAGCATGTAATTTTTCCCATCAATTGACAGGCCTTTTTTGCTTTGAATGACTTAAGAGCTGTTCTCACAGTCATCAGTGAAAGATGCCTGAGTGTGTGCAGTGAAAGTACATTTAGAGCACATTTATGTTAAAACTTTGAACACCTATTAAATTTTATCTTTGTATTTCTGTAGCCCAGTATTACCTAATTATCTCAGATTCTCATATAAGAGTAATTTTTGCTCATTCAAAAATGGAAGTTTTCCCTAAAAAACAACTCTCCTACACATTTCTTAAAAGTCTATCATAGTTACGACTTTTCCCCAACATGAAACATAATTTTCAGCTCTCTTTGCTTTTGCCTTCCCAGCAGCAAGAGATAGTAAGAGTCTTCAGAGAGGTCATTTATACGAATGATCCTAACTGAGTTGTTCACTTAGTTCTAGCGAACCTAGGAGGGACAAGAGGACAAACAGGGAGGACAGATGTCCCACGTTAGGTAGGAAGGTCATTAACCCTCCTCTTTCACTGTGTGGTTTACTACCAGGCACTTCCTCGGCACGTATGGGGCTCAGAGAATGTTGTCCAGCAATGAATGCAGTTGCCTAACTTAAAATTTGTCTCTAGTGTTTAATGAAGTACTTAATACTCAAACTTGTTTAGCAACTAGAAAGGGAATTAAAGACCTTTTTGTTTGTTTGTGTTAAGAATAGCAAATAGAATGACTTTGAACATCCATGCTGGCTCAGGGAAAGTTTTCAACCAATGGGGCCATGAGTTCAAACTTTCCTACTCAGTCTTTTTAAGGACTCTGGCAGCTTAAGTCAAGCCACTAAAACCCTTTTGTATGTAAAACGGAAAAGCAAATCATTTGTTTAAAATTTAATCTTTGTTATAGTTTGACTTTTCAGTTTATTCATTCGTTCAGCAGATATATATTAAACACACCCAAGGCACTGTTCTGGTCCTGGGATATAGCAATTAAGAAGACAAAGTCCTTGCCTTTAAGGTGAGGTTTACATTTTAATAGGGAGACTCAGGCATATGTGGGTTAGAGGAGCTTGATATTTTTGTGCAGAGTAACCAGGGAAGATTTCACATAAAGCGACTGGAAGAAGTGAGGGAGCGAGTTAGTAGGTCGATCAGCAGTGACCGCACGACGGTCAACATTCAGAGATTATTCATTCGTTACCACAAAAGGGATTAAAATCTTAGATCAAACTTATGATAATATCCCAATGTTTTATTTACTTTATACTAACTGTGTACAAAATGGGAGGAACACCGAGCTGGTTCTGAGGACTAACTAAGGTGCTGTACGGAGCACTGAGCACGGTGTCCGCAGGGCAGACGCCCCATCGAAGCTGCCGCTGCCTCTTCTTCTAACACAGCACTTTCCTGTGTTTTTAAAGCTTGAATAAATTTACAAATTGCAATTCTTATAGCAATTTATGTCTTTGATTTTATGATTTTTTAAATATAACTAGCTTATTTTATACCAAATCTTGATTAAGGGTTAATCCTTAATGAAAACCCTGCTTCTATCTTTAGGCATGTTGTACTTCCCAGAAAATGGTAAGGAGGAAATGCTACTTGTTCGGTTTCGAAAGATCGTGCAGGATGTCTTTATCGTCCTTAGCTCTGGTTCATAGCTTTAGGTGTGCTGCTAAATACCGTCTAAAAATAACTTTTACCTGGCAGTATCACCCTGGGCACTGGATTAGACAGAGCCCTGGCATCTCCATTGCTTTTAAAAGGCCTCGGAGGCTGCAGAGCCGACCAGGCAAGGCTCAGTACCATCCTGTGTGCTGAGCAGAGGCTGAGAATGGAACTTTAATCCCTGAAACCTACTGTTTATTGTTATTTTTAAGCAATAGAGTCACCTTGGAAAAGACAGGGCATTGTGGAGGCTGCTTGCTTCTGGGCTAGTCTAGGTTAGAATGTTCTTGGGATGATTACCAACTGTTTTTCAAGTCTGTACAGTACGATAAGGTTATGACAGAACTACTTCGTGCAGATGCAAAGTAACATGTACAAAGATATTGATTAGAATTAAGCAAGATTCCAAGGTATTAAGCAAGGAGCGTATCATTTCTAGGTTAGAAGCCTAGTAATGTTGTCTAGGTTGTCTCTCAGGCTGTCTCCCAGGATGATGGGGTTTTCTCTTTGTCTTTAGAATGACTTAAGAGTGTTTTCAAGAGAAGAGAAAAAGAGAAAGAGAACATAGGGAGAACTCAGGCATAGCTGTGAGCTCTTGAGCTTTCTCTAGAAACTGCAGTGGCTCCATGGAAGATACTCTATGGATCTGTGTAAGAATTCCATTATTTTCTAAAATGGTCATAGCAAACCCCTTAGATTGCTTTAGGTATACCTGTAGGGCTTGTATATTTGAAGGGCATTAAATTGACTTTTTCCTTTCTTGCTCTGCAATGAACACTTAATTATTTTCAGGTGTGCCCCTGAGCAGCTGTCTGACCTTAAGTGAGTCACTTAGCCTGTCTAAGCCTCGTCTTTCTCATCTGATGAATGAGAAATGAGATTGGAGATTCTTTTATATTCTTTTAAAAATAGCATCTTAGGTTTCTTCTGTTGTATGCATGAGAAAAGGAGGTTAGATAGAATGTTAATAGATCATTACACTAGGAAAAGTTGCTCAATTAGCTATTTTGTGACTCATAAGGCAGACCTTAAACATTTTCCCGTTTTTATTTATGGGGAATTAATTGGGCCACAGAGTGGAGTTGGGTAACTTTTACTTTTGGCTGTCATGATGTTTATATATCAAAGTATTTTCCACAAGAACTTACTAATTTCAAAAGGAAAAATAGTAATAACTAAACCAAGTGATCAAAGCTATCATCACCAGTAACCGGGCAGATAGAGATCAGGTACCTGCTGCTGTGATGGTCTAAGAAGGACACACCAGCACTTCGGTGGTGGTCCAGCCTCCAGAGTGCATAATTTGAATCTAATCATGAAGAAACATGATTAGACAAACCCAAATTGAAAAACATTATGCAAAATAATTGGTTTATACTCTTTATAAATGTCAAGGTCATTAAAGACAAAGAAAGACTGAGGAACTGTTTCAGATTCAAGGAGACCAAAGAGTATGACAACTACATGTAACATGTGATCTTGGATTGAACCATGGAATGGGGTGAGAAAAAAACATATATGCACATACATGTATGTATATGTATATATAGTAACATATTTTTATATGTTATAAAGTATGTATATATGTTGCTGTAAAGATGTGAGTGGGACAGTTAGCAAATTTTGAATACGTTTTCCAGATTGAGCGATAGTACTGTATCAATGCAACTTTCTGCTTTTGATGATTGTACTGTGGTTATATAAGAGAATACCTAAAGGAAGCACATACTGAAGTATTTATCAGTAAACGGGATTGTGTCTGCAATTTTTTCTCCAGTGGCTTAGAAAAAACATAAATTAATAAAGCAGACGTCATAAAATGTTAACATTTGGAGAGTCTGAATGAAAAGTGCATGGGAATTCTTTATGCCATTTTTGCTACTTTAATTCCGAAATATTGCAGAATAAAAAGTTTTGAAATGTGCATACCCATTTTCGGGCTATGTCTAAAGAATTGGGAGGAAGTAGCGGCATCCTCCTTTCATCTGCTCCCGGTGTAAGGGGGCTTGGTCCGCTGATTTCAGGGCACGCACAGCACTAGGGTGTGCTGAGTAAATCATCTTCGAAGCCTTATCTGGGACCTTGTTGTGTTTGCTTATTTATTCACTCACTCCTTTATTCAGCAAATATTTCTTCAGCCCTTACCATGTGCCACGGCTGTGCTAGATGCTGGAGTTAATAATAATGAATAAGAGACAATCTAGTGGACAGGAGCAGATAAAAACAAATGCCATCTTCAATAATCACAAATTTTGATAAGCCTTACGAAACCAAAGCACAAGTGCAAGGGCATGACAGGAGGGCCCATTTACCCTAGGGGGTCACAGAGGACTTTTTGAAGAAGTGACATTCAGGCTAAACTTAAAGGGTCTGTGAGAGCTGGCAGGGTGCAGAGTGGTAGACAGCAGGGAAACTGCTCAGTGAAGAGGTTGCTTGTGTGAAGGCTCTTAAGCAAGAAAGAACTGGATATATTTAGGGAATTTAAAAACGGTCCACGTGTTTGGAGCATAGTGAGTGGCTTTTGATGTTTGCAGTTGGAATGGATTGAAGCTTTATAGGCAGAAAATAACATGAACTGATTTACATTACTTTTAAATATCACTGTCTATGGGGAGTCCATGAGGAGTGGCTTGGAGGGAGGCAGGGACAGAAAGGAGGATAGTTAGGAGACTGTTGCAGATGTTCCTGAGAGGGATGAGGGTGGTTTGGACAAGAGTTGAATAGTGACAGTGGAGGACAGTGGGCAGACTTGAATATATTCTAGAGGTTGAGTTGATTGAATAAAAGAGTTGAGATAGAAGTAGTACAAGTATGGTACACAAGTATGTCCCTCGGACAACTGGCAAATGGTGAAACCACTGGCTGACCAGGAAACGAAGAGGGAGAACAGGTGTAGAAGAGAAGGTAATACATTCAGTTTTGCACAGTGTTTCGGCACCTGTGCATAATCAATGGTTCAGTGAGCAGTTGGCACCAAGGAGAGTGTTCTGGGTTGAAGGTAGAATTTTATGAATTATACATTTCATAGTTGACATAGAATATAGTAATGTGAGAATTACAGTTGTTCGTATATAGGTTTAATTTCTTCTGGTATATTGTTCTCTGGAGCCCTAGGGACCAGGATTCCTTTTTGTCATTCTCAATTGTACTTTTTCCCAGAGGCTTGCATGAAATAGTGCTCAGAAAGGATTGAATAAGTGAAGTCAGAAACTAAGGTGCATGTGAGACATAGCAGGTATTAGAGTGCTAAGTTATGTTAGCACTTCAATTAGATATTGAAGAAAGCATAGAAAGATGGATGAGTTTGAAAACAAAATACAGATCACCATGTTCCTTTCGGTGTGGTGACAGATATTGCAGCCATTTGTCAAAAATTGACAAAGGCTACCCTGGGTCGTTGGGACCATACACATAACCTTGCAGAAAGCAGCAGAAGCCAGAGCAGAGCCTGGGCTGCCTCTCCCTGGGTGTGGCCTCTTTCCTTCTGCCCATGAGTCCTCATTACTCTGTTAGCCATCTGACAAGGTACTTAGGTTTCATTTTTAGTCAGAAGCAGGGACTTGGAGAATTTGTGTCATATTTGTTTAACTCAATATAACATAATGTAGCTTTCTTATTCCTGGTAATTCCTAAAACATCTTAATATTTCCTTGCTACTATTTATTAGTTACCTTACAGTATAACAGGCGATGGTATTTATTATACCATCATAGAGATGGTATAATACAGAGTCCTCACACATCCACTTAGTTTCTCACCTCTTGCCCTTCTAACTCAGCATACCTATATTTGTCTGTCCTTATTTTCTGATCTCATCTTATCCTCAGCCTTGCATCATCTTTTCCTTGACCATTTGGCATTTGGGTTTGATATGATCTAATTGTATTCTGGTAACTTAAATATTCGTTTTAATCCCATTGTATTAGTTCCTTAGAACTGCTATAAAATTATCACAAACTAGATGGCTTAACACAACAGAAATTTACTCTCTCACAGTTCTGGAGCCCAGAAATCCAAAATCAAAGTGTTAGCAGGGTTAATTGCTTCTGGAACCTCTGAGGGAGAGTCCCATGCCTCCGTCCCACTTCTGCTGGCAGTCTTTGGCGTGCCTAGGTTTGCGGGTGTGTCACTCCAGTCTCTGCCCGGCCTTCACATCACCTTCTCCTCTGTGCATCATCTCCCTTTCTCGTCTCTTATAAAGACACTTGTCATTGGATTTAGGGCCCACCCAAATACAGGATGATCTCATTTTAAGATCCTTAACTTCATTACATCTGCCAAGACCTGTATTTCAAATAAAGTCACATTCAAAGGTCCTAGTTAGACACATCTTTTCAGAGGGCCACCATTCAACTCACTGCAAACTCATTGTATTAATTTTAAAATTTTCCCTAAATTTTCCCATCTTTATTCTAATTTTTCTTTTTGCAGTGCTTATGACTTGGAGTTACAAGAGGACTTTACATTATTAGAGCAGTCAGGCCGTCCATGGATGGGGGTTATAAGAGAAACATTTCCTTAATATTAATGCAATGAAGTGTCATCAATGGATTGTAGCTTTTCCATGTGAAATGCATTGTCTGCCTGAGAGAAAGCACTTGTAGCCAATGCAGTTTTCCAAGCAATAACTACATAACCATTTGTCTGAAGCACTGCATTAAATATTTGGTATGGAATAAAAGAATCTAGGAATTCTGTCTGATATCCAATAATTAGATGATTGACAGGACACTGTATTTTTCAAACTCCTTTTACAAATAGTAGATAACGTCTCCATTGGAGCATTCCATGAGCCTCCAGCCTTGTAAGGAGTACTGTGAAAAGATTTCCTTTGTCAGATATATGTAAGAAATGCTGCTTGTATGATGTTTCTCTTCTAGGAAAGTTGACAGTTCACCTAGAGTTTCCCCAGTTCTTTTCACGATGCGACACTGTCTCAAAGTGTTTAATGCTTATGTTATGAGCCTTAAAAGAGTCAGTATGTGTGAGGTACTTAGAATAATGTCTCGCACATGGGAAGTGCCGTATGGTTTTGCTCCTCCTATTACTATTGCTGTTCCTGGGGCCACTTCCAGTACCGTCACCCCGTGTGAAATAGTGCATTAGCCTCACTTGACAATTGTTCATGTATTTATAAAGTCCTTCTCCTTCTTCTTGGTACTTTGGTTTCCCACTTCCATTTCCTGGGGTCCCGCTTTGCTCTCCAAGTATGCACGTTATTCTGTGGGCTAAGTTAGCTGTAATATATTGCTGGCATTTTATTTTCTTTCCCTCAGTATGCTTATGATGTCCACAGAATTTATAGTTCTTGGGCAACTGATCAACTACGGTTGCACATCTTCATTAGTCAGTCATGCTGGGCTTTCCATTTTTATTTACTTACTTCAAGAGCTTTATTGGCCACTGTAAGGCATTTTTTTTTTTTTTGAGGCAGAGTCTCACTCTGTTGCCCGAGCTAGAGTGCCATGGCATCAGCCTAGCTCACAGCAACCTCAAACTCCTGGGCTTAGCGATCCTTCTGCTTCAGACTCCTGAGTAGCTGGAACTACAGGTATGCGCCACCATGCCTGGCTAATTTTTTCTATATATTTTTAGTTGTCTGGCTAATTTCTTTGTATTTTTAGTATAGACAGGGTCTCGCTCTTGCTCAGTCTGGTCTCGAACTCCTGAGCTCAAACAATCCACCTGCCTCAGCCTCCCAGAGTTATAAGGCATTTTTATCCTGAGCCCTATGGCTTTAAAAATTAGTAACCAAGATCCAGGATCCCTTCAGAGTATGGCTTACAGATATAAATTTCACAGATTCAGATAACTTCATTCAAAGCTATCTATTAAGTGTTTCAAAGCTCAAAAAGCAGAACTTGCATTCTTAGAGTTTTTCATCTTTTATATTATCCATCAATACTGGAAGACTGTCTTGAATATACTTATATTCTAAATTAAAAACTGGTCTTAATGCAGTTAATACATTGCCTTATTAACTATAGTGACCTCATATGGCAGCCCTGATCCAAGGATTTGGTTTTTCTAGTCTCTCTTGCTTGGAGAACAAACAGAAATTTACCTAAATTGAAAGAAATTCCCTTTTTTCATCCTAAAACTTCAACCAGGCTCCTATTTGTCAAGATCAATGCTGATAGCTCTTTTTTTAGTGGTATATACAACTGATATAGTCCTACCTCTGCTGAATTCCAAATCTGCATAAGGTAACAGGTCTTAACTCTGCAACTCTCTTCTCTCCTAATAGTGTTAGGAAGTTGAGTACGATTCAACCTGGGTTGCCTTTCATCCATTCGTATTTTCATTCATGGCTTTATGCATTCAACATCTATTGAGCTTCTACTTGCACCAAATACTTTATCTCTCTCTCACACACACACACACACACACACACACACCCCTACCCCTTTAGTCTTACATACAACATAGCTTAATGTCTGAGCAATAGGTAGGAATGCCAGGGGAATACTTTTTATATCTAGGCACCTCAAACTTACCATCTACATTAACCCCTATTGAGGCTTTTCCAAACAAGGACCTTCCATAACATTCCTGAGAGGTGGTCATCAGGTTTTGCTTGACTACTCAAGTGACTTTATGTCCACTACTGCACAAAGCACCCAATTTATTTTTTTAACAAAATTAAGGTTTTTTATATTAATCCAGAAATTTGACTTACTATAGCTACTTAGTATAAGTTCAAAATAATATTATATATTCTCCCTCCCAGGATAACCTCAAATATACTATATAATGATGTACTATATATTCAGAATAAATATACTATATATTCTCCCTACCATGATAGGCTTTCATTTGATATACTCTTTTCCCTTCCCCACTGGGTCTTACTACCTCCTTCCCTTTCTCCTTCTGCCCTTTTTTCCTTCCTTCTTTTTCTTTCCTTTAAATAAGTATTCAATTTCTTATCATATAAATGGTTGTCAAAACTCTCACCCCCTAGCCACCTTCCTATAGATACACTCCAATTTATCAGAACTGAGCACAAAAATGTCAATATTGCCTGACTTGTTGGTTCAGATTTTTCCCTATTCAGAACTCATTCTTTCCCAATTAATTTCCCCTCTTCTCCTTTTCCTTCCTCCTCAAAGGGCACAGCTATGAATATGTGAATGAATCCGAGCACTTCTTTCCTTATTTCTTCTTTAGTTGTTATGTCCTCACCAATAAGATCCCTACATTCATTCATTCATTCAACCCATCATAGCAAAGAGCCTACTTCAGAGCAGGCACTATTCAAATACAGCAGTGAACAGACCAGATGAAAGTCCCTGCCCTCATGGAGTTTACATGCTAGTGGGTGAAGCAGATAATACACTACAAATAATTAAATCAGATAATATGTTAGGAGTTGCTGAATGCTCTGGGAAAATAACACACTGAGATAATGGTACTCAGAAGTGCTGGGAATAGCTTATGATTTTAACTAGGCTAGTTTGATGATAAAGAACAAAATTGGAGTCTCATTTTCCTTCTTTTTGGTAGCACAGCAGCAAGCTGTTTCAACAGTTCTGAATTAGTTCAACAGTAGAACAGGCTGACACCAGCCACTGGCTCCAGAAACTACCCTGTCTAACAACGCTACCTGTGTGACCAGCGAGCTTCTATTATTAGAAGCTTGTATAAATATCCTATCGTCAGGTAGAGCAGGCTGCTGAAACTTTAACCACGGTGTATGCAGACCACTAAGCAGTAGGACAATGGGAGTTTGAGGAATTGCGTGCACTCTGCCTACTTTTCTGCTTATTTCCTGTCTCTCCAATAAGCCCTGTCTCTGTCAGCATCACGTGACACTAGTGGTATATGTCCATGACTCTTACAGGACATCAGAGTAGGCCCCATTGTGAGGGTTTCATTTGAGTAAAAACTCAAGGTGGTGAGAGAGGGAACAGCCAGTGCTAAGGAGGGCGCATATCTGATGTGTGCAACGTGACCAGAGCAGAAGGAGCGAGAGGAAGAGTAGCAGGAGATGAAGTCCAAGAGGTAAAGGAGGCCGGATCATGTAAATACCTAAAGGACTTTAGCTTTTACTCTGGATGAAATGGGAAGCCATTGGCAGGATTTAGGCAAAGGAGAGATATGTTCTTACTTTAAGTTTTAAGAGGATTATTCTGGCTTCTGTATAGAAAAAGACCATGGGGAAGAGGGGACAAGGTGGGCACAGGAGGACCAGTAAGGAGGCTCATGCAGCAATCCAGGTGTGAGATGATAGTGATTTGGACCAACATGTAGCTATTTTGGTGATACATTTTTGAAGGTGATCCAACGGGATGTTGTGACACATCAGATGTGATGTATAATAGTAAAAGAAGACTCAAGAATGACTCTAAGGGTTTTGGCCTGAGCAACTGGCAGATTGGAGAGTTTGTTTTTTGGGCTCCAATGGAAACTAAAGTCTAATCATAGCATTTGCAATTCAGAATGAATCATTTCCATATCTTTATATAATTTCTGTCTGCGTCCATCTCTTCACTAATTTATAACCTCCTTTGATGTCAGAGCCTTGCCTATTTGTTATATCTCCTATAGTATCCTAGCACAGTCCTTGACACATTAGTAATTTAATAAATGTCTGCCAATTATTTTTAAAGAATGTGGATTTAGAATCAAGTTCACCTCTTGACAAACCATATGCCTATAAATAATCTGAAATCCCTAGGTAATGGCGAATGATCTAATTTTTCATAACTATAGGAAAGACCTTATACTTATTTTGTTTTCTTATTAATGGATTTATATGTTTGTACTGTGCAGCATTGAATACTGTTATAAGTAGCTGTTTATTTTTTTTTGAATACTTCTAGACATAAGTTTTCTTTGTTGTATCTTTGAATTTCAGGTCAACAGAAATTTGTTCACTTACCACATGTCAGTATTCAATTAAATGAAATCTGAATTATTCCTAGTTTTTTTCAGTGACAATATATAAAATATACAATAAGAACTAAACAAGGGGTTTTTAGTTTATTTGGTGGAGATAGGGGAACAGATATTTGATACCACGTCTGTGAATGTTTCTGGGAGTCTAAATAGAAGATGTGCCTGAGTTCTAAAATAAAATCAGGGTAAGGATCACAAATTTAAATTAAACATTCATTAAATTCTCAGCATGTTTTCTGCTGTTAGGCCATCTGTAGACAGTCTTGGCAAAAAGAACCTCCTGGACTGCTCATCAAAGCATCCCACATAGGAACATGTTCTTTCGGAAAACTTCTATTGCCACTGCTAGGTGCAGACTCAAGTGATCACTGTGTTGATGGTACCATTGGTCCAATGGCCTGATATTCTTACTAACAACAGCCTTTTGTTACATAAATGAATGAAAACACGTGTGCTTATTACAATTAAAAGCTGAGTGTTAGGTAACGTCTATCCCAGAGAATAATTAGCAAATGTGTAGGGTAATGTTCTCTGATACATGTAATGGATAATTAAGTGTTAGTTCAAAAGTACTTCAGGATTTGATAACCAGTACCTTAAGGAAGAGTGTTGATTGAGCGTGGTCTCCACTGTATATGAATTTCAAATGTTACTGAAAATTGAGGACATTTTCATTTGCTCATAAAAATTAATAGCCTGATCAAGGCAGAACATAATACTCAAAAGCGATGCTTAGTTAGCCTTGACAACAAAAGTACAGGCATCAGATATCAAGTTGCTAGTACTTTTTTATCATACAGTAAACACTGTGTTCTTTTTTTAATTGACATTCTTCTATATTCTGTGGTTTTATCTTCTCAGTCAAGTCTCAGAACTGAATAATATCCATTAATGATTTGCCAGTCAGTTGTTATGGTTATGCTGATAACTTCTATCCCCAATTTATTTGTTTAACAGATAACTTTTGTTTCCATTAGATAATGTTAGTACTTCAGGTTTTGTTTGTTTAACTTGGAAAAGTTGATAACCTAATGGTTGACCGTACTCTTAATAGTTGCTAATCGGAAACATTAAGTCATTAAATTATGAGCCGTTCATTTTCTAATAATGTCTCCATGCATGTTAGCCCACCTGAGAACCAGGTATCACATACAGACAAACCAGAGACCTGTTTCAGTGTGATGGTGTCTCTCAACAAGATTCTCCCTTGTCTGTGCTAATATGGAGTTGAAAGTGTTTGAAGGAGGAGGAAAGTTAGGCTCTTAAAGGAAGCATGTAGTTTGCAAATGATTACTGCAATGAAAAAGGTCTCAATAATTGATTTGTCTAAGCGGATACCAATATGAATAAAAGAATTCTCACTCAAGAAGCTTTCAAAACAGCATGATACACTAGCAGGCAGGCTGTCTACAATATTAAGCAGTGAATAAAGGGTCCAGGAGATGATGATCGCCTCAGCATTCCCATTTCGATGTCACTGTTAATGGGCTCTTTCTAATTTTATTCCAGAACCTGCACCTACCAGTAATTCTCACATTAGGGGTTTCTTGGTGTAGTTGAAGGAGTTTGATGAAAAAACCATGTATCTGTATATGTGTGTGGAAATAGGTGGATATATTCTCAGTATGGATGTAAATATATTTTACAGGTTGAAACACTCTGTAAAATATTTTTGTCAAATACCTTATTCTGATATTACTTACACTGAGATGTAAATCTATACTTTCCTAGGGAAACATATTATCTTTTACTGTTGTCTCAGTGGGTGGCAGACATTCAAATGCTGTTTTTCCAAGTCAAAGGAATTAAGGACCCAAAGGCAATGAAAATTGATATATAGAAAGAGAGGCAACAATAAGTCATGCTACGATGTGTAGGAAAGTAGAAAGCATCCCTACCAATCTTTAAAATGTTTGGCTGAGAGCTGTAGCTGGGTGGCAGGAGAAACTGATGAACTGTCTGCTCCTTAGGAGATTCCTCAGACCTACAATCTGGCTAATACTATGAGGCTTACAGTATTTAATAGTTGTTCATCTCAGAAAAAATTAGTTATTGTAGGAGCATCACTGATAGATTATGGCTTTCGGGAAGCCTGGGGAATAGAACCTGAAGTTCTGTTCTAGTTCACTGTCTTTCCTTTGTGTTTTGCCGGCCTTTGTTGGAAGTCTTAGTGAGCAGGTTAAGTGAGCAGAAGATGAGCTAAATGAATGGGAAGAGGAGACATGAACATCTTGCAAAATTAAATGCCCTGTCGAGATACCTGTCCATTTAGCAGCTTCAGCCACTCAGCACTGGGCCTCATCCTGTGGGGCATGCAGAAGCAATGTAAGAACTGGCCTCCCCACCCCAGAATCAACATCTAATTAGAGATACAACGTGAGAACACAGGCAGTAATTGAACGACAGAGGCAGAAAGTGCCATGATGCAGGTGCTGAACAAATGGCTAGGAAAGGACAGAGAAGGGGCCAAGTGTTGTTTGGATGGTCACAGAAGGCTCCTGGGAGGGGCCTGGGCTGGGCTTTTGGGACAGGGAGGTTAAGGTTAGCAGAGGCCACCCGAAGGAGCAACATTCCAGAAGGAGCTGGTTTTGAGTTAGAAATGTAGCAGAGTGCCTCAGAGGGTAGTTGGAAGCTGGTCTGGGTGAAGAGAACTAATGTGGGAGAATTATGACAGGTGTGGTTAAAAAGGCAGGAGTGGCCAGATTACGAATTTTCATGGAATTCAGGTCAAGAGTCTGGATTTCATAATTTAGCAAATGGCATGATGGAATCTACACAGTGTGAGTAGCTGGGAAGCAGTATTTAAAACAGAATGGAGAAAAATTGAAAGCAAGAAGAGCAGCTGGGAGGCAGTTGTCTGAGGTTACAAATGACGGAAATACCTGGATTGGGATGGTGCAGCTGAGGAGTGGTGAAGGAGTAACTTCATCGTGCAGAGGAAGAAGGCTTAGAGAGTGAACCGAAAGGGCCAGTGTACTGACTTTGCACGAGGGTCTGCAGAGAGGATAGTGGAGTTCTTGGGGGCGGGGATGGCAGGGGAGAAGGAAGAGTTTGAGCTGGATTACAGGGAAGATGAGTTTGATTTCAGACAGGTTAACTCAGACATAATGGTTGTACTTCAAAGCAGTGTCATGAACACATCTGAAGTCACAGAATGGAATTCAGTGAGGAGCTAAGGCGTATCCAAGAATCTGTCCCATTCATCGGGGAAAAAAATTAGTTTAGACTGAGGCCAGTAGAGGGGCCACCGCCTAACCATGAGGACTAACTGCTATTTAGTTGAAATTCTAATATTTTAGATAAAATTTAATAAGATTCGAATTCTAGCTACTTGATATGAATGCAAATGATGATAAAGCTTTCAGGGATAGATGAGAGACAAGAGTAGCACCCTGATATTATGTCTTCAAAGCAGAGATTCAAGTCCTTTGGTGAAGCATCGCTCATAGTACTTTTAAAATGTTAGATATTTTAAGATTACAGACAGGTTATCTAATCCAATTTATCTACCTATTGTTGAGATTACTTAAATTGCATTTAATTGTGTTTTCACTGCTTTCTCATTTCTTCCTTCTAGAGTGATCTTATCTCTTGTTATATTCAGACACTTAGCTTAAATTACCTTCATTAGAAATCTTGGAAAAATAGAATCTTTTATTTCTTTATGACTAAAATAGTCTCAAAGAGAGAATCAAGGATGGACACTTAGAAAACAGTTCAAGGAGAAAATTCTAATACCCGCCAGAAGTGATGAGTAGAGTGAGAGCTTCTGGTGTGAGTTCTCACAGACATGGGATGAGGGATCCTGGCACCATATTTTCTGCCAGCGACAGAGCTAGGTGTGTACCATTTACTTTGTTAAATTAGAGATGGCATCCTCTCCTGTCTCTAACAGTGGTATATAATAGGCTAAAGAAAATGAAAATGTGCCAGTCCTATTGCATGGCAGTAATGACTTGGGCTGATTGTAAAATTAGTTCTAATGACATGTATCACTATATTTTAAAATAAAAATGTACTGTGAATGTACAATGAGATAGAAAAGAAACCTGATTATCAACAAGTATATACTTCAAGGTAGATGAAAAGTAAACATGGAGGACGTTCAAGACAAAAAAAATGTGTCGTAATGTATCAGTGTGTATATTATGAGGACTCCAGAGCCCATCATTCTGAGAATAACTGAACTCCCTCCAAATTCCTTTGGCCAGTCTGCTTGGGCAGTGTCTGGGAATCTCCTCAATAAGGTACTGCCCTTCTCAGGTACCACTAGAAGAGCTTCCTGATGAGAGTATTAACTTTGGAAGAATTCTGTGGCTCTCAAGTCAAGCCACAGAATTCTGTGCAGCCACCGCTCTCCTGCAGGTACCTCTACAGGCACCTGTACAGCTCCGCCTGCCGGTACCATGGGGCCATTGCAATGTAAAGGGAAGGCATGGTTAAATACTTTCTCCCAGTATTTACTCTCCCCTTCTTTCATGTAATAGATTATTCAGTTGGGCTATGTCTGCCCAGAAAAAAGACTACATTTCCCAGCCTCCCTTGAAGTTCAGTACAGCTACATGACCAAGTTCTGGCCAGTGGAATATAAGCAAAAGTATGATTTGGGCTGAAAAGAGGCAGAATATATTAGAAGATTATATGAACTCATTCTCAGTTGGCTTAGCCCACTTTCACCTCATCACTGGTTGTAGAAAACTTCTTGTAGCAGTTCAGATTAGGGCTAAGTGCAAGTGACAGAACCCCCAGAGCCATTGGCTTAAATAAGGATAGACAGTTATTTTGCTTTCCCATAAAATCTAGGAATTTGTCAGCCCAGGGCTGGAGGGAAGGGCGGGTCATCTCTGTTCCTTGAAATCTTTAAGGACCCAGGTTCCTTTAAGCTCATGCTCTGTCATCCTGACGATGAGACTTTCTTCCTCAGGCACAAGATGGTAGTTCTCACATTGAAAACAGCAGAATATAATAAAGAACCATAAAGAAGGGCAAAGACGTATGCCCACTGTCTTGTTAGGAAAGATCCCAGAAGCTGCCTTACTATATTTTTGCTTATATTCCACTGGCCAGAACTTGTTCATGTAGCTGTACTGAACTTCAAGGGAGACTGGGAAATGTAGTCTTTTTTTCTGGGCAAACATAACCCAGAATAATCTGAATAATCTATTATATGAAAGAAGGGGAGAATAAATACTGGGAGAAAGTATTTAACCGTGCCTTCCCTTTACATTGCAATGGCCCCATGGTAGCGGCAGGGTGAGCTGTACAGGTGCCTGTAGAGGTACCTGAAGGAGAGTCGTAGGTGCAGAGTAGTGCAGCAGGAGCTAAGAGCATGCACCTTAGAGCCACACTACCTGGGTTGGATTCCAGGTTTTTCTCAGATGTAAAGGGGAATCAATTAGTACCTTTCTCTTAGAGTTGTTATGATTATTAATTGAAATACTGAATATAACACATTAAACATGATATCTAACACTTCAGAATCATTTGATAAATGTTATTAGCTCTTATTAACAGTAAAATGAAAAGATTTTGAGCACCCACATATATGTATATATATATATATATATATATAAAACTATTCTGTGTATCCCTACAACATGGAGGATATATTTATTTTATTTTCTAGATATGATAAGATACAGAGTATTTTTTGTTTCTAACTGAATTTTCCTCCCTTTGAAAATAAGCTAGCATGTGCATGGTTGGTGGAGGGTGGTTCCTAACAAATTATATGAGTAACTTTCAAAAATTTTTCTGTGGATTCTGCATGTTTCATTGACACCATCCTGCAGGCTCTTGCTTCTTCATACTAGTTTCGAAGTGAATCATATTTTTACATTAAGAATTTACCAGATCCCCCTTTCTACTGATGTAACAAAGTGGGAATTGGGCACGACATCATGAGGAGAAGGCCATCCTTGGATGGATGGGATTCAAAGAAGACGACGTGGAGTGGGTATGCTGTGTTGGCCTAGAAAATGACAGAAAGCTCTGAATTGCAAAACTAATGTCAATCGAAATGTATGAGTTTGGCTTGTTCTTCATTTGGAAATGTTGATAGAAAGACTATACTTTCAGGGATCATTTCTATAGTTTGTTACTAGAAATGGTGATAGGAAAGAAGTGGGTAAAAAACGAAGCCTGATATTCCAACATTGATGTCACAATTTTCGTATGATTACAGATAATAAAATAGTTGTATTAAGATTTTTTTTGCCAATACTTAAACGCTCTTTTGCTTTTCTTTTTCTTTCTTTCTCTAAGCCCCTTCTTTGTTCTGTGGCTTTTCTTTTGTAACTCCTCCAGACTACAGCTTTGTTCCCCCTTCTTCCACTCCTTTCTGGTCAGGTACTGCTTTACTGCTTTTATGTGTCTCTTCAACTTGCTTCTGTTTGCAAATAAAATATTTTGACTTCTATGTATGGCTTCTCATATAGACGCATCTCCTCACAGACGGTCCCTCGAGTTCCATCACCACCATGCCCTTTACTCTTCTGTGTCATAAAGTCATCGTTCGTCATGACATTTCACGTCCCGGTTTCTGCGTGTGTGCTCATGCCATGTATCAGTGAGACATTTTATAGTGTGTCTGCTGGGAGAGGTTGGAGAGGGATGGGGGTTTGCAAGTATAAAGGGGGCTGAAGTGCTCCCTTCTTCCCCCTTTAAAAACTAAAATCATTTTGTTTTCTTGAGGACCAGTAATTTTAGTTGAGAAAAGCCAGTGTCTGTGTGTATTTCCATTAAGAAAATAAATAGAATCAATTTTTGTCTCCAAATATAAGAGTAAAATTTGGTCCACATTTGCTTGAGAAGATGACTGGTGCCCATCAGTTCTCCCCTCTTCAGTTTGTGCAGAGGCATTTCGGTCTTGATTTCTGTCATTAGCCAGAGCGTATAATGGCTGTTTACGTGACATTTAAGGGAGGACATTATGACTGTTTTAAAAAATTAACCTGCAAGTCCCAATAAAATCATAGAATTTAGAACTAAAGAGACCTTGGAAGTCATCTAGTACAAATGTTTCATTTTATAGTCGAGAAAAATGTGGCCTGGAGGTGTTAAGAGACCTGTGCAAGGTCACACAGTTAAGTTGCTGATTGGGCTTTTCCATCACAGGGGTGTTTTTATGTGCACTGACTTTAAGAGTAGTGTGCCCCAGCAATGAGACAGTTTTCAGTAAGAAAACTATTAAAGTGGTTTGTGTCCTGAACAGTAAAATAAAATGACCTATTTTCACTCCCTTTACAGTTCTGAAATCTACAGCATTGCCATTCGTTTACCTTATGATCGACACCTGGAGACTAAAAAATTTCTGTCTTTACAAAGCCATGAATAATAGGCCAGAGATCCCTGTCACCAAGTGGGCAAGCTCTTCCAGGGTACACGGGTCATAACTTCGCTGCCTGGGCACTGGGAACTGTTAAAAATACAGACGGGTGGCGTTTCCCATTTGTGTCTTTTTCTTACACTTAAGTTCCTTTGCCATTTAAGATTTATAAAGTCCCACCAGATGAGTGATTCTCAGAATCACTGAACATATAATTGAAAATACTTTATAACCCCAAAGAGCAACAGGTAGAGAAGTTAATATAAAATGTGTTGTGAAACACTAGAGACTAGCAAACATGTACAGCTTGAATGCAGTTTTCCTTCAGAACAGGGTGGGCAGAGACAGGGAAAAAGTTAGTTCCTCTTTTACCATCCAAAAAAGAAAAAAATGAACAAAGGAGGTGAACCCCTTGACATTTTGTTTTTGATTGGATACTTCAGTAAAGGTTTTCTGTAAGGCATTATTTGTTTGAAAGGAAGAGGGTACATGGATGGTGTTTGTGTGTTCTTTCTGGACCTGACTCATGCTTCTTCACATAAGTGGAATTATATGATAGAACAATAACTGAGTTTTTCCCCAAGTAGTTTTAACATAAAAAGACTAGTTTTTAACATAAAAACCAGAAATGATGACATGGATTTGACAGGAGACTTTCATCAGAGTTGTTTTGAGTATTAGTCAAATAAGTTGCTAGATAAAAACATAAAGCTTTATCTTCAGGGTGCTAGTTAGAAATAGATTACTGTGCCATCAATAGGAAATTTATGCCAAAGTTATTTTAGAATCCATCTCCTTAGATAGTAACTTAGATATTAACCAGTTTTTTATTTTTTTTTTGTAACAAAGCCTAGTCCTTATTTTAAAATTCTTAGGAAGAATGTGAAAAAAGAACAGTGGTTCTTTAAATGTTATGAAATGAATTTGCCTGCATTTGATTGAATTGAAACAGCAATTCTGCTGCTTTCAAGGTCCTCCGCCATTATTGCTGGTCTGTAACGAAGTCATGGCTGTGCGTTTGACAGCATCAGTCACATTCATCTGATTAGATTCTTATGGGTGTCAACCAACTTCAAACCAACCCTGACTCCCCATCATTTTCTTGCAGTATTGAGTCCAAAAGTGCTAGGCATTGCCATCGCTCGGTATGACTTTTGTGCCAGAGATATGCGAGAATTGTCCTTGCTGAAAGGAGACGTGGTGAAGATCTACACAAAGATGAGTGCGAACGGCTGGTGGAGAGGAGAAGTGAACGGCAGGGTGAGTCGTCCTCTCCGTGTGGTGGTGCGCGTGAAGGAAGGCAGTTGGGCAGGGGTTGCCACTCATCGGAGTGCCGGGGAGAAGCCCCTGGACCGTGTTGCAGCCTTCAGCCCACAGACCCCTGGCCTCTGGAGATTGCACCTTTCCGATACCAGCCACTCTCTAGAAATGTGTTGAATGAATATGACAGGGACATAAATACAGTTCACCAGGCAAGTTGGTGGCTTTCTCTTTGGAAAAGAGTTGAGCATTTCAGTTCTTTTTACACTGAAGCCTTACAGCACAAGCTTTATGTGTATTGTAAAATATCTATGAGAGCTGCTGATCTAAATTGGTGAGAATGGGGCATAGCACCTCTGTCTTAGTATCCTGTCACACGGCAGAAATAGGCATCATTATGCGGTAGAGCCCCCAGTATTACATTTAATTTGCATATTTATTTGTGTGCTAGTGGATTAGTACACTGTTTAAGCTTATTTTATTCCTCTTTCTCTATCATTCACTCTATTAGGGGCTTCTAAGCAGTTACACCAATCTTCTTTACCTACAACGGGCATAAAACCCTAGCTTAATTTGGGTGTTATGAAAACAAAATACTCCGTAGAATTCTTTGAAGTGCCGGGTAACAAGTCATGTTACAATGTTGGTTGCTTTTCTTTTTTAGGTGGGCTGGTTTCCATCCACATATGTGGAAGAGGATGAATAAATTCCAATCCAGCATTGCACCCTGCACCAAAATGTCAGAGAAGGGATAAACAGAAGCCTGCACGGCATTGTGAATTAACCGAAGTGTTTAAAAAGCTGCATTTCTGGCTGTTCCACATCCTCCCTCCTTAACTCCTCCTAAGTCTTAATGCTGGGATTTCTAAAGATGCTGGTACTGACAGATTAATGGCTGCCTGGAGCTGTGCAAGAAACAGCCTGCCAGTCTGTCATTGTCAGGGACCAGGGCAAAGCCAAAAGAGCTCTGCACACACATTGGTTCACAGTTCTCCTTACTTCATCTGGTCAGATACCACAACTGCCAGCCATTAGTAAGTGTTTAATGCATATTTACTTTATTCTCGCATGCCATTCACCAGAATTTTTGATGGCACAAAGAAGCAGAAGTTTAATTTTGCTTTTCCCAGTATGAAGAAATATTAGAGTTCCGCCATTTGGGCAGCTTACTGGAAAGATCCAGCGTTACTTGTCTTAAATTGTCCAACAAGGTGACTCATACCCAACAAACACTTTTACCCCCAGAGCAGATTTTACTCATGATAAAATATAAAAGGCAAATAAATGCTCAGGTTTGCATCATAAGTGATATATCCCTGAAGGGTTTTAATTATTCATTTGATGCCCTGATTATATTTGCAAACTTCCTTATGAAAAGTGAAAAAAACACATAAAAGAGTGTCTTCATATTAAATCTTCCTTACCTGCATGATTTCATAGGTTATTTTGGCATCGTAGACTTTATGAAATAATCTTGACTGGGTACATTATGGGTCATTACCAATTACCTGAGTAAGGTGCCGTTGTTTACGGAAACACATCAAGGGCTATCATTCATGTAAGTCGTTTTATAGTGGCAGTAGCTATTAACACATGCCTTTCCCTGCTCTCTCATGCCCCAAAAAAGACCTGGGATATATTAATATTTTCTGATTCCCACATTTTCTTGAAGCACAAACAGCTTTTTTGTGGATTTTTTAAGGAAAGCCCAGCAGGGTCCTTTATGCATTTCTGGGACAGAAGGAGGGTTTTGGGCTTTTGTGGGCTTCAGCTCCTCTCAGTCTACCCCTCGGCAGCCCTTTCCGGGAGTGTATTAACCGGAGGGGAAACCAGTGTCACGGTGCATTTGTTTTAGAGAGCCTTTGCTTTTCTATGTGAAGAGTCTAGTCCTGTTCTTCCCAGGACGCACAGAGTCCCTAGTCAAGGCAGTCAAGTCAAGTCACTAACTCGGCCCGCTCCTGATGAAATATTTCCTCCATAGCAGAAGTCGTGTTCTGACAAGATTCAGAGAAAGTGTTTTGTGTTTGGGGAAAATGAAAATTATAAGCATTAACATAATAAGACTGAACTAGAAGCATTCAGTTTTGAAACTTTAGATTATCTCTGAGATGAGGTGGATGTGCCTGGCCTCTCTCCAAGCCACTTGGGTGCCGAACTTGATGTCCAGTGGCTGCAGCCCCTTGCTAGAGCCCTTCATGGGCTGGG
The DNA here is from genome assembly GCA_963575035.1 of Avahi laniger. Classification (NCBI taxonomy): domain Eukaryota; kingdom Metazoa; phylum Chordata; class Mammalia; order Primates; family Indriidae; genus Avahi; species Avahi laniger. The sequence continues at coordinate 54,740 of CAUYSK010060241.1, forward strand.
ACTTTTCATCTAGCATAGATTCAAGACCTTTACCTCAGAATTATGTAAACTGTGATTGTGTTTTAGAAAAATTATTTGTGAAAATCAGTTAAGTTTTTGTATATGTGTAAATGATTATGAAAATGTATTTTATAAAATGTTCTGTACAGTAAAGTTACACCCCTAAGGTGTACTGTTGGAGTGGATTCTTCCCCATAAAGTCTTATCTGCGACTCCGCGTCTCGGGAATGTTTTGTCTGTTACCGTCAGCCAATGTTGTTATGGAGAGAGCAGCTTCACACAAATGGAAACACTCCTGTGTGCACAGTATTGTAGCATGTATTGTTTAGACTCCCGGTATAAATGGTGTTTGATCTTCCTGTTGCATTTCATGGGCCTGGGGGTTTCCTAGTAGAGGACAGTAGAACCCCTTTTTGTGACATTACCAATGACATCTTTGTCTACATTTAGTACTTTGTATTGGAAACTTTAAATGCTGCGGATTTGCGTAGAGTTCTAACACCAAAGACAGAAGTAACTGTTTTCCATATACTTTGTCTCGCGTGTATGCAGCCCTGTGTACTATGGTGGTAAATTAGAGTGGCATTTCACTTTGTAATATTTTGTAAATATGTCAATACAATAAATAGTTACTACTCATGATAAACTGATTTCTCAAGAATTGAATAGTCTTTTTATTGAATGAGTCTGTAACTCACTATGCCAACCTCATAATTAACATGGGGACACAAGCCCTAATTTTGGCCAGGCTTACTTCAGGGTGCTGCCTAAGCTATCAACAGTGAACTCTAAAATAAACTCAATAGTTGCAAATAGCATCTAATGATATGTGTACAATGTGCCACACACTGTTCTAAGTGCTTCATGTGACCAACAACCACCCCAGAAGGTAGAACCCTGTATTATCTCCATTTGCAAATGAGGAATCTGGGATCTATCAAGAAATTGCTATTTTCCCGAGGCCATACAGCTGGTAAGTGTCAGAGCTGGGCTCCGACTTGGGCAGTTGGGCTCCAGAGCCCGAATAACCACTAACCCATCCTGCCACACTTCATAGGGCAAGAGAGAGATTGGGTATATTTTTAGGCTTCCATAGCCAAGAGGAAATTATTTGACATTGAATAGTGGTTTAAACAATTGAAGAACACGGAATTCAGAAATATTCCACTACTCCTGCTTCCTAAAAGAAAACTCCAAACAGATATTGCCTAAAGAGATTGGTGTCCGATTGAGCTGTGCTTTTTCTATTTTGATTCAGCTTTTGCACTAGAAAATAATGACTACTAAGCCAGAGAGACTCGGAGTCGAGCTTCCTTTGGTGGAGCAAGCCTGCAGGTAATTCACTGGGTGGAGGCTGTCTTAAAGCGGGGTGGGAGGAAGCATATTTCTTCTAAGGACCAGGAAAGGCCAATTCTACAGTAGGAGCTTCTGCTTGACTTCATCAACACAACCGTGCTCAGAAATAGCAAATTCCCCCATTGCCATTATGATACAGTGTGTTATATGGCCCTCCATTTATTTGAGAAGCCAATTCCTTTGGTGTCTTTATCGCTCCTCTTTGACATATTAATATTTATGTGATTTTTAGAGCTTGTATCAGATCATCACAATCCTCACCACTGTCAACTGTGGTGAGAATTGCCCCCCTTAATTTGTTAGTTAACATGAAAATTTAACCTTTGCAACATTGAAGTATTTTGTCTTCCATCAAGTGATTGAAGTGAAATGTGTTAGTAGTTAGTCTTGAGGCATCCTACTTTGTTCCACTTGATTTGACAGCTGCATGGAAGAGTGAAGAAGGCCTGGCCCCAGAAGTCAGACTATCTGGGTTCATATCTCATCAGGGCCTCTGCCAGTCAATATGATAACAACACCTACTTCATAGACTGGTGTGAGACTCAACTGAGATCATACATGTAAAGTGGAATATATATATATAAAGTGGAACTGCGCCCGGCTTGTACAGAGCCATTTTTGTCATCATCATTGCTGTCATCGTCAGATGGATTTACTGACAAATTTGGGTGGTTGCTGTCTTAATCTTTGAATTCCTTTAGCATAATTAAGGCTCATTTATTGGATTAAGTAGAGAAACTCTTCAGATGCTAAATTAGCCTCTCTAGGAAGGAAATTAAGAACTATTTGGTGTTACAGAAAGAAGGAGAGTTTTAGCATCAGTCAGACCTGGGTTCAAACCCCAGCTCTGCCATTGACTTTTCTGAGCATCAATTTCCTCTTCTGTAATAAAGACATAATTAAAAGTGCTTGAGAGAGCTGTTATGAAGAATAAACAATAACACATTAAAAATGCCCCAGGTAAAGAGTCTGACACATAGTAGGTACTCAAGAAATGTTGGTCTCCCTTTCTGAACTATAAAATACTCAATTATGTACCAAATTCTGTACTATTGCAGGCTTATGCTTTGTTTCTTACACATGGTTTAATTTTCAGCATCAAAATGATAGAGTAAAAGGTATATATGTTCAGAAAGATTAATATGCATACCAACAGACATCTCAGAAGCTGAATTTAATGGTTCCACATTATTTTGACTAGGGAAATGGAATTTTCACACAGCTCATAATCAGTTAGACTGAGTCTATTAGTCACTTCATTTTTCACTGAAACTAGTTTTCTGGGACTGATGGACTCTGACTAGAAAAGTTGTGCACCCACCTCTGGTCTGGCAGACCTTGTAAGTCATAAACAAGTCCCAGAAAGGAGGTCAAAATGGAATCCTCGTTTCTATTAATTAAACCACAGTGGAAGAAACAGTGATAAAACAAAGATTTCCTTTTGAAGTACTCTAGATGCTGGCTCTGTTAGAAAGTTCTAGAAATTTTATGACTGAAGCACATAGCCAGACAGGGAGAGGCCTTAGTGTAGAAATAGAGCAAACATGTAAGTCATGTCCCGTCCCGTCCTTTAGTGGATGTTGGGGTCCAGGTTGAGTCCTGAGAAAGGGGAATGTGAACTCCAGGATGACCAGTGCCCAAGGTCATGCAGGTGGAAAATGATGGCAGAGTCGACTCAGCCCCTGCTGTCCTGGCTCCAAGTCACATAAAGGCTCTTTATATTCATCTGTGATACATCAGCAAACAGGACCTTGTGATTTCCGAGAATTATTTCTGCAATTTCTAAGGCCTTTCTTCTGGGAATCATATGGGGAGCTGCTGGGATCCTAGGTCAGGGTCACAATCCTTGTACTTCTTTGTGTCAGCCTGTATTGACGAGTGTGAAATGTGTCAATAAACATAACAGTCACTCGGGAGTCTGATCACTGACTGTATGTGGATTTTCTAGTGATCGGAATGACCTCTCCACAGAAAGGGAAAGGTTCGTTATTTTTTTCCCCAATGATAATTTAGGGTGTGTCTCCTTTTCTCATTTAGACGTGTCTTTTTTTCCTTTTGGTACTGGTACCTGCTAAATAGTGTGCTAGAGTGCGCCAGGCATTTGTTGCATATGATCTCATTTATCTCATGTAATCCTCCGAGAGTCCATTAAAGATTGGTATCATCCCACCTTTTAATCATGAAAACTCCAGCCCTAGTTAAGTAACACTTGTACACTACAGCTGGTTTTTAAGGCTATTTGACCTGATTTACTATTCTATACGACCTCTCTTTTTGTTTAAGAAGCAGCATAGACTAGTGGGTAAGGCCTCAGCCTTTGAACCAGTCTGTCTGGCTCTACCACTTATAACTGTTTGACCTTGGGCAAGGCACTTACAATGCTTGTTCTTCTGTTTCACCATAGTTAAAATAAGGTGATGGTAGTACCTTACTTCAGAGAGTTTTCTGAGGACTAAATGAGATAACATTTGGAAAATGTTTAGAAAATTGCCTGGCAGAGAGTAGACATTCATTAAACAAGAGAGTTTTTAAAATTGCATTTTGGCCGCTATTTTAAATATACATACAAAAATAAACATTACAGTTTTTTTGTTTGTTTTATTTTGTTTTGTTTTGTTTTAGAGACAGGGTTCGCTCTGTCTCCCAGGCTGCAGTGCAGTGGTGTGATCACAGCTCACTGTAACCTCAAACTCCTGAGCTCAAAGTGATCCTCCCACCTCAGCTTCCAGAGTAGCTGGCACTACAGGGTATGGTACAAATTTTAAAAGTTAACTCAGATATTAAATAGAACCATTCCCTTTGAATGCATATTAGCCTATGGAAGAAACATCTTGAGTTAACTTTTCACATTAGTAATACTTTAAAAATGACACACAATGGAGCACGAATCAAACGCTCTACTAGAGCATGGTGTATCAGTTATCCGCTGCTATGTAACAAATTCTACACTCCAAAACTTTGCAGGTGAAGACAACACGCATTTATTATTTCACAGTTTCATGGGTCAGAAATCAGAGAGTAGATTAGCTGGGAAATTCTGGCTTAGGATCTCCCATGAGGCCTCCATCAAGGTGTCGGCCAGGCTGCAGTGATCTCTGGGCTCAATTGGCGCAGAATCTGCTCCCAAGTTCACTCATGTGGACCTCTGCACATGGCTGCCTCACGACATGGCAGCTGGCTTCTCCCAAAATAAGCATCCGAGAGTGAAAGAGCAAGAGCACTCGAGGTGAAAGTCTTTTTATAACAATCTCAGAAGTGACAACCCATCGCTCTGCTCTATTCTGTCCCTCAGCATGGAGTTACCGAATCCAGCTCGTGCTCAAGGGGGGGAGTACACAAAGGCTGAACCCCAGGACAAAGGGATTGTCGGGGGCCAGCCTAGTGGCTGCTCACAACAAATGGGTAAATTGGAAGTTCATGGAAGCCAAATATGAGGGTCTGAAAGGCATGAGTTACTTAAGAGAAATTTAGTTGAATCTAAATTTAGTTCTTTATAAAAAACAATTTCCTGTTGCTTCCTTAAATCAATATTTACTCAAAAGCCTACCTAAAGGGTACAATGAACACTATTATCTGGGTGATGGGCACAGTTTTAACTCTGATTTGAGCATTACAAAAGTGGTCTATGTAACCAAAATACTTGCACCCCCATAATACTTTGAAATTAAGAAAATATATACTTAGTGAACCTACTCTACCAACCTCTACAAGGGATACAAGGATGAATAAGAGAGGGCGGTCTCCCCAGGGGAGCTCATTTTCTTTGTCCTTCCTCATTCAGGAAATGCCCTTCCTGAGGCTCAGTGTGTTGGGAGAGGGAGAGGTATCCAATGTGTAAGAAGGCGCTCAGCCTCGCAGCAGCTCAGAGAAAAGTGCAAGCAGCAACCAGTCATGCCTTGGAAGTATCTGTTGAAAATTTAAAATTCTAAAATCCCCAAATGTGTGGCACTTCATTCATTCATTCATTCATTTATTCATTCGTTCAGCAAATGTGTATTGAATTCCTTCTGTGCACTCCACAGTTCTAGGCTTTGAGGATACAGCGATGAACCTGACACAATTCCTACACTTAAGAACCTTGCATGCTTGCAGGTGGCAACAAGCAATAAACAGACACATAATGTTAGGCACTCACAAGGGTTATTGAGAAGGAAAAGCAAAATATGTGTGGAGAGTGTTATTACATAGGGCGATCAAGGACGGTTTTATGAGGAAATGATTTTTTTTAGCAGATACCTAATTTAAGTGAAAAAGGAAAAAAATTGTGAATATCTGAGTACTTAGTGTTTGGAGAACAACAAGGGGCCAGTGCCACTGGAGAGGGTAAGAAGGTAGAGAGTAGTAGGAGACAATGTCGGAGAGCTTCCTGGGGCCAGATCCGGTGGGTCTTGCAGGCCTGGAAAGGGGGTGATGGGAGCCACTGGAGGGTTTCAGGCAGGCGAGTGCGGTGATGGCACTGACTCTGCAGAAAGCGCACACTGGATGCTGTGACTGAGACAGGGCTCGGCCCGTGGAGTCAACACTGCCGTTCTTCCGTAATAGAGCCCATATTCTTTACTGAGGATGGCTTAGCATAGTACCACAAATCCAATGGCTTAAACAACAGAAATTTGTCATTTCACAGTTCTGTAAGCCAGAAGTCCAACATCAAGGTGTCTATAGGGCCCTGCCCCTCTGAGGGCACTGGGGGAGGGTCTGCTCCAGGGCTCTCTCCTGGCCTCCGCAGTCCTTGGCTTGTGGCAGCATAGCTGTAATCTTCACACGCATTCTTCCTGTGTGTGTGTCTGTGTCTAAATCCCCCCTTTTTATAAGGACACTAGTTGTATTGAATTAGGGGCCTGCCCTACTCCAGTGGGACCTCATCATTTCCAATAACCCATTTCCAAATAAGGTCACAGTTTGGGGTACCATGGGTTAGCACTTCAACATGAATTTGGGTGCAGAACACAGTTCAATCCGTAATAGCTCTCTTCCTTATATTCTCAGGTTATTAGAGAACATTCTAGAAAATGCAAATGTTTCAGCAGAGATTAGTAGGGACAGGGGCAGCATGGGAAAAGGACAGTGAGCCGCAGAGAAGCTACACCTGCGGACAGTCCCTCTCCTGCTCAGCCTCAGGGGGCGTAGAGGCCAAGCTTTGGGAGAAACTCAAGTCGATGCTGACAGAAACAACACCGCTTCCACCCGTGCATTTGTCGCCTTCTCAGGCCACCTGCCCCAAGTGAATTACCCTTTTTTTCTCACCCTATGTGTCAGGATCACACATCTTCTTGCCAAAAGACGAAAGTTCCTAGGTACTTTTGTGTGGATGAGCTCATTAGGAACAAGCAACATATTTAAGTGAATTAATGAAACACTCCTGAATTCTGTGCAAATTAGGCTTGTATAATATGAGGAAGAGAGGAAAAGTGTGCTGTGGTTTTATAGAGAGGTGGGAAATGCCCTCAGCATTTGTTACATTAATGATCAGATATCATTGATGGGTGGTTTGAAGGAGAAAGTTTAATAATATGTGATGCAACGCATCTACATTAGTATGAAAAATTGTTTTCTTTACCTTTATTCAGCCTATTTGGTCTACTCATTACCTGATTTATTTTGTATTTTCCTTTAAATACTACACATAATCTAATTTTTAAGGTCCTGCCTGAAAGATGACATTGAGTAGCTATTTAGCACGGACATGCAGGAAAGGAGGGGTAGATAAACTCTAAATTATTATATTAATAATAACCCTGGAACGATATACTGGCTGCTGCACCATCAGTTTGAAGATGTTGAACAAAAAGACTCCAAGTGAAAATCTGATGTATACTCTTGGGACTTCCCAGTGCAACCCAAAATACAATTAAAATCAAGCAAGAAGGCAAACTTGAAGTTTTATAATCACATGGCAAGTTATTTTTAAAACAATTAGCAGTTTCAAAGTTCTTAGGGTGTTAAAAGTACATACAGTTTTTCCAAGGTAATTCTGCAATACAGCTAATGCGGAGGTGGAAAGAGCACAGGAATGAGAACAAGACAAACCAGGTTCTAGTCTAGTATCCTCCACTAACAAGCCAGGTATCTCTCGGTGGAACCCCCAACCTCTCTGAGGCTCAGTTTTCTCATCTGTAGGATGAAGGCATCAAGTTTGACAATTCCTGTGCCTACTTTCAGTTATAACGTTCTTGCAGCAAGATATTCATAAATATTTGGCCATGATATATATGCTTGAAAGCAAATGGGACAGAGAAATGAGGCTCAGATGAAATTGGATGAACAACTTTGAAGGGCAGAAGACTTGAGTCATTCTCTTACTATCTCCCCTTCTTCCACCTTACTCCAAGTCAACCTCACTTCATGTAGACGGTTGCAAAAGCCATAACTACATCCCTGCTCTCATTCTTGCCCTCTTCCAATCTTCTCATTACATCATTTCATTTCCTTTTTCAAAACTCATCGACAGCTTTTTAGGCATTTATTGAGCACGTACCTATGTACACTGGTGCTAGAGATACAGGGTAAGCGAAACAGACAACTCTCTGTCTTACAGACTCACTTTACATTGGCAGGAACAGGGAGACAGATGACAAGTATACATGACATAATATTAGAAAGTAATAAATACAATAAAAAATCAAAGCAGAGGAAGGAGCTAGTATGAAGAAAGTGCTACTTTAGATCCGATGGTCAGGGAAGACCTCTCTTGGCAGAAGATGAGTAAAAGAGCTAATCTTGGACCAGATTATCTTGGGCCTTATAGGTAACGGAAAGGACTTAAGGTTTTATTTTTTGAAAAGCCAATGGAGAATCTTGAGCGGTGCTATGGTTTGGATGTGGTTTGTCGTAGTCAAAATTCATGCTGATATTTGCCAGTGCAGCAGTGTTGGGAGGTGGGGCCTAACAGGAGGGGTTTGGATCATGGGGTTGGATCCCTCATGAACAGAATAATGCGCTTCCTTAAGGGTAACTGAGTTCTCACTGTCTTGAGAATGGATTAGATCCCATGAGAACAGGTTGTTAGAAAGAATCTGGCTTCCTTTGTTTCTCTCTTTTACTTCCTCACTCACCACTTGATCTCTTTGCACACACCCCGTCCCCTTCTGCTTTCTGCCATAGGAGGGAACAGCATGAGAAGGGCCTTTATCAGATGCAGCTGCCCAATCTTGGACTTTCCAGCCATTAGAATCATGAGCCAAATAAATCTCTTTTCTTTATAAATTACCTAGTCTCAGATAGTCCATTACAGCAACACAAAACAGACTAAGACAAGCATGGAAGAGATGTGATCAGATTTGCTTCATCAAAGAATCACTGTGGTGGAAGTTTTACTAAAGGGAGACAGGAGTGGAAGCAGAAAGACCATAAAAGCACTGTTGTGTAACCAGTGTAACCCAGGTGAGAAGTGTTGGTGGCCCTCACTAGGATGATATCAGAGGATGTGTGAGAACTACTGGGATTTCAAATATATTTTGAAGTCACTGTTGGCCTAGCTTTTGGCTTGAATGTGGAGTGATGAGAGAAAAATAATCATTAAGGATGATGTCAGCATTTTTTGTTTAAGAGACTTTGTGCATAGTATTATAATACATGGTTAAAGATGAGCAATGGATTTGGGAAAGAAGGTGATAAATTAGCTGTTCAGTTCTAGACTCGTTGAACTTAAGATGCCTGTAGACATTCAGTACAGATATCAGATAGGCAGTTGGGTACAAGTCTGGAGTTTGGGGAGAGGTTGGGGCAGGAGAAAAACATTTGAAAATGAGCATCATATCTGAAGCCTTGGAACTAAATGAGATCATCTTAGCAAATGAACGTAAGAGGAGAAGCAAGCCAATGACTGAGCCCGGGGCACTCCAGTGGTTAGAGTCTGGGTAGAGAAGGAGACTGTAGCAATGGCGAGAAATCACAGGAGACCATCTACAAATTTTCCTCCTCACACCTACTAATCCACTTGCGTCTGCACCAATACCTTTCCCTCCCATTGCTACATGAACTGTGTGCGTGCTCTTCTCAAAGCCCACCAGTTCACTTGCCCAGGGAATCTTATTCCTTCTCCTGAGCTCAAGGACATCTGTTAGTCCATTTTGCATTGCTATAAAGGAATACCTGAAGCTGGTATTTACTCAACTCGCATTTCTTCAGCCTGTACAAGAAGCATGGTGCCAGCATCTACTTTGGGCAAGGGTTTCAGGGAGCTTCCCATCAAGGCAGAGGACAAAGGGGAGTAAGCGTGTCACACTGCAAGAGAAGGAGCAAGAGAAAGAGGAAGAGGTGCCAGGCTCTTTTAAACAACCAGTCTCTCCTGAACTAACAGAGAAAGAACTCACTCATTACCATGGGAGAGCACCAAGCCTTTCATGAAGGATCTGCCCCCACCTCCCACTAGGCCTCACCTCCAATACTGGGAATTAAATCTCAACACGAGATTTGGAAGGGCCAGATATTCAAACTGTGTCAACATCACTCCAGCAATTATCTCCTCTCCATTCTGAAAATTCAAACTTCATTTCTCTATTAGATCTTCCCCCTTGTATCAGGGTACAAATATTTTTCTTAAAAACAAAATAAGTAAAGAAAAGCTCCTTCCCCACCTTCCACCTCCCGCTACTACCCATTTATGATCTCCTCTAAAGGAGTACTTCAAAACGGCTAAGTTTACTTCCATTAATTTCTCTTCTATTCTCTTTAGAACTCACTACAGTCTGACTTTTGACCTAATGCTCCACAAAGCCTTCACCAAAAACTTCCAGAGTTCCAAAACTTGGCCAAATCCAAAGGTCAACCTCAGCAACACTTAAATCACTGATCACCCCTTCTTTCTTGAAATTATTGTTTTGCTTGGCTCCCAAAACTCCATTCATTCTTGTTCCCTTTCCTATCTTACTAGCTGCTTCTTCCTGGACTCCTTTAATTTATTTGACAATCAGTTAGTGCCTACTCTGTGCCAGGCATTGTTGTTGACACTAGAGATATGGCAGTGAACAAGCCAAAGCCCATGCCGTCATGGAGCATATCATATTCTAGTAGGTAGAGAGAGACAATGATGTTCCGAAATCTGGGTGAAGGCATTGCTTCAAGAAGGCGGGAGTGTTCAGTGGGTCAGGTGATGCTGAGAGCTCAAAATACAGGCTGTGAATTAACCACTTGATTTGGCAATTAGAGGGTTGATGGTAATGCTGACATCATGAGTTTTAGTGGAAAAGTAGAAATAAAAATCTGTTTGGAGTGGGTTCAAGAAAAATGGCAGATTAGGAAGAGGTTATAGCAAGTCAAATCCTTTCAGGACAATTTGAAAAGAGGCCACACTTGCTCTTCCTTTTTTCTGAAACATCTCCCTACACTTTTCATTTTTAAAGTTTCAGCTTATGTGTTTATTCCACAGCAAGGTATTCTCTATGACCCTGTCTAAGTTGTTTTTTTTTTTTTGTCATTTTCTCTAATGGGCCCATCTAATTTTCCTTCATAGCACTATCATGCTTATAATTATGGACTAAAGTATTTGAAATGTATATAATGTCTCTTCCACTTAAAGCTCTTAAGTGGAGCCTTAAGTTCCATTAAGGCTGTTTTAAGCTCTGCAAACTGAGTGCCTAGTGTGTTACTGGTGCAATATGCTTGCTGTTTGAATGAATGAACTGTTAATGAATGAATGAATAGATAACCAGCCTTCTTTCTCTGCAACTTTGCAGGATTGTGCTATATTCATGTGGTTAATGTGGAACTATATTTCCCAGAATCCCATTTTTAAATCTCCTAAATACAGTTGGCACAAAAACAAAACAAAACAAAAAACTGATGCAAGATTCAGAAAGTAGAAGTAAAGCAGTAGTCATACTCTTGGAAGGTCTTACAGTCAAATGCGTGGAGAGTAGATGGATTCAGAAGTGCCCAGGGAACTCCACCTTGTCATTTTTCTTCTCTGTTCTTTGCCCAACTCTTCTTTACTGTGCCTGACTGGTAGTTTCAAAACCAGATGTTGGCAGTGGATCCAGAGAGGCGGAACTACACAGAGGTCACAGCTTCCACAGCCCCATCAAGGAGGTTCCCTCTGCAGCCTCAGTAAGCCTCTTAGACGGCCGTGCAAGCCCGGACTTGCCCACCCTGCACCCCTGCTTCAGGAGGACTGGATGGCAACTCTCTCCTCTTCTCCAACTCTCCCTTCTAGGTGTGACTTCTCTAGTGTTTGCCACTATTATATAAGGTCTAATTCTGTAATAGATCTCTTATCCAAAAACAGTCACAGTGGCTCTAGTTTCCTGACTAAACTTTGGTTATCGATACTGTTATCCATGGGCTCAGCCACATGAAATTCTCTTCTTCAAGGCTGACTGGACCAGAGTCCCTGCAGAGTGCCCACCCTATCAACAGCAGGGACCAGCTCAGAGTGCTGAATATGGCCCCACTGTTGCTCAGGGGAACCAGCCAGCTGTTGGATTACTTTGGACCATTTCCATCATGGAAGGCAGTGCTCCTGGAGTAAAATTTACTCTGGATATGGATTTGCCAGGTTGACCCAGAGTGCTTCTGCCAAAATCACCATCTATGGACTTACAGAATATCTTATGTACTATTCTACAGAGCATTGTTTCTGACCAAGGTATTCATTTTGTAGCAAATTATGTGCAAAAATTATGTCTTGTGTTCATAGAATTTACTGGTATCACCATAGTTCCTATCATGCTGCAGCAGCTGACCTGATAGAACTAAAGATTCAGTTATGATTCCAGCTGGCTGGCAACACTGCAGAGCTGGGTAATATCCTCCAGTACATAGTATATACCCTGAATCAACAACTGATATATATCGTTCCTCTGTCTGCTGCCAAGATTTTCAGGTTTGGGAATCAAGAGATGGGTATGGAAGTGGGTCCTCTCACATTACCCTTATTGGCCCCTTAGTGAAATTTTTGCTTCTAATTG
>CAUYSK010060243.1:0-26718 GCA_963575035.1 Avahi laniger
AGATCTAAGCAAACTAATGTAGAACACTGGAAATGATAAATATGTGAGTAAATATGAAACTTCAAAAATATCTCTTACATCACTAATCAGTAAGGAAATGCAAGTCAAAATCACAATGAGATTCTATTTCACACTCATTTAAGATGGCTATTAGCAAAAAAAAAAAAAAACCAGAAAATAGCAAGTGTTGATGAGGATACGGAGAAATTGAAACCCTTATGCACTATTGGTGGGAATGTAAAATGGTGCAGCTGCTGTAGGAACCAGTATGACTATTCCTCAAAAAATTATATATAGAATTAGCATATTATCCAGCAATCGCACTCCTGGATATATACCCAAAAGAACTGAAAGCAGGGACTCAATAGATCTTTTTACATCTGTATTCATTGCGCATTATTCACAGTGGTCAAAAGGTGGAAACAATCGAAATGTCCATCAATGGATGAATGGACAAACAAAATGTTGCATACACATGTAATGGAATGTTATTTGGCCTGAAAAAAGGAACATGCTACAACATGGACAACCCTTAAAGACAATGCTAAGTGGAATGAGCCAGACCCAAAAGGACAAATATTATGATTCCACTTATATAAGGTGCCTAGAGTAGTCAGATTCATAGGGACAGAAGGCAGAACAGTGATTGCCAGGGGCTGTGGGGAGGAGAGAATGGGGACTTATTGTTTGATGGGTGCAGAGTTTCAGTTTGGGAAGATGAAAAGTTCAATCAATGATTTAAGCTTACACTTTAAGAAACTGGAAAAGTAAGAACAAATGAAATTCAAAGTAAGCAGAAGAAAGGAAATAATAAAGATTATAAGGAAAGTCAAATAAATTGAAAACAGTAAAATAGAGAAAATAAACAAAGTAAAAAGCTGGTTCTTTGAAAAAGTCAATGAAATTGATAAACCTCTAGTCAGATCAATCAAGAAAAATGAGAAGACACAAGTAACTAACATCAGGAATGAGAACAATAACGTTGCTACAGAGTCTACCAATATTAAAGGGTTAATAAGAGAATGGTATAAAAAACTATGGTAATAAATTCGACAACTTAAATAAAATGGACAAATTCTTTGCATGAAAGAAATTAACAAAGTTCTCATGAGAAGAAATACATAAACTGAATAACCCTATAGAGTTGGCCCTCAATATCCACAGGTTCTGAATCTGTGGATCCAACCAATCACAGATCTAAAATAAGTTTAAAAAACAATAAAAAATAACACTAGAACAATAAAAAATAAAACAAATAAAAACCAATGCAGTATAGCAACAATTTACATAGCAATTACATTGTTTCAGATATTATAAGTAATCTAGTGATGATTTTAAGTATACAGGGGGATGTACCTAGGTTATGTGCAAATACAATATCATTTTATATAAGGGACTCGAGCACTTCATGGATTTTGGTATCCATGGGGACCCTAGAACCAATGCCCCATGGATACTGAGGGACAATTTTATTTATTAAGGAAGTTGAATTTGTAGTTAAAAACCTTCCCACAAAGAAAAATAGGCTTAAAAGTCCAGGGACAGTGGCTGATGCCTTTAATCTTAACACTTCAGGAGACTGAGATGGATGGATCACTTGAGGCCAAGAGTTTAAGACCAGCCTGAGCAACATAGTGAGACCCTGTCTCTACAAAATATAGACAAATCAGCCAGGCATGGTGGTGTGCATCTGTAGTGCCAGCTACTTGGGAGGCTGAGGTGGGAGAATCAGTGGAGCTCAGGAGTTTGAGCTTTCAGTGAGCTATTACTATGGCACTGCCCTCTAGCCTAGGCAGCAAAACAAGACCTTATCTCAAAAAATAAAATAAAATAAAATCTTTATTAGTAAAATTTAAGAGATCTTTAAGGAAGAAATTGTACCAATTCTGTATAAACTCTTTTTAAAAATTTAAGAGGGAATACTTCCAAACTCATTTTATGAGTCCAGCATTATCCTCATACTAAATTCAGACAAAGACATTACAAGTGCAGAATACAAACTAATATCCCTCATGAAGATAGATGAAAATATTCTTGACAAAATTTTAGCAATCTAATCTTCAATGTATAAAAAAAATAATATATCATGACTGAGTGGGATTTTTCCCTAAAACCCAACATCAATTTTAACATTCTTAAATCAATCGATGTTATTCACCATATTAATGGACTACAAAAGAAAAGAACATAATATTCTCCATGGATGCAAAATTAAACATCCATTCCTAATGAAAACTCTTAGAAAATTAAGACTATAAAGGAACTTCCTCAACCTAATAAAAGATACCTATGAAAAACATACAGGTAACATTATACTTAATGTTGAAAGACTGAATGCCTTTCTCCTAGAATCAGGAACAAGGCAAATATTTTTGCCCCCATTGTTTCTATTCAACATTGTATTAGAGGTTCTAGCCGGTGTAATAAAGCAAGAAAAATAAATGGGAGACACAGGTTGGAAAGAAAGAAAGAAAACTGTGTGTGTGCGTGTTTGTGTGTGTTTTGTAGATGACATAATCATTATGTATAATAGTCTATGGAAACTAGGAAAAAAGCTACTAGAACTAGTCAATTTATCAAGGGTATAAGACACACAATCAATATACAAAAATCAATATAAACCAGCAATGAACAATCAGAATTGAAATTTTAAAGACAGTGCTATTTATAATGGATATAAAATATGAAGAATTTAGGGATAGGTGTGTTACAAGATATGCAAATCTTGTTCACTAAAAACACAAAACTCTGCTAAGAGAAATTTAAGAAGAGCTAAATGAGGTTTTCTCAACCCTGGCACTATTGACATTTTGAGTTGGATAATTCTTTGTTGTGGGAATTGTTCTGTGCATTGTAGGATGTTTACCAGTATCTCTGACCTCTAGCTATATGCTAGTATCACCTTCACCCTGAATCACAATTATTACAATAAAAAATGTGCCTAGACACTGTCAAATGTCCCTTGTGATGGACAATTGTCCCTAGTTGAGAACCATCTAACCTAAATAAATGAAATGATATACCATGTTCATAGATTAGAAGATCCAATGTTTTTAAGATATTGATTCTCTACAAATTGATCAATATACTCAATACAACTCTAACCAAATACCCAGCAGGTTTTTTGTCTACAGTGAAAAGTGGATTCTGAAATGTATATGTAAACACAAAGAACTTAGCACAATGAAAACAATTTTAAATAAGAGCAAAGTTAGAGGACTTAACTACATTGTTTCAATACTTATAAATCTACAATAACCAAGTCAATGGGGTATTGCTCTGAAGAAAAATCAGTGGAACAGAATAGAAAATCCAGATATTGAAACATACACACATATGGTCATTTAATTTTAGCAAAGGTGCCAGGGCAATTAAATAGAAAAAGAACAGTGTTCTCAACAAAGAGTGTTGGAACAACTGGACATTTACGGACAAAAGAAAAACCTTGATCAATAACTCATATCATATACAAAAGTTAACTTAAAATGGATCATAGGCCTAAATGTAAAAATGCAAAACTATAAAACTTCTAGAAAAAATAGACTATTTCTACAACCTTGGATTAAGCAGTGAGTTCTTAGTTATGACATCAAAACAAAACACATAGAAGAAAAATTTAATAATGTTTATTTACTACAGCAAAATATTAAAATTTCTGGTTTTCAAAAGACACCGTTACTAAAATGAAAAGACAATCTACAGATTGGGAGAAAATATTTGCAAAGTACATATATAATAAAGACCTGTATTTAGGATATAGAAAGAACCCCAAATGTGATAGTAAAAAAGCAAACGACTCAATAAAAATAGGTAAAAGTTTCCAAATCCAGACACCAAAAATGTATGGATAATAATCAAGCATATGAAAAAATGCTTATCATTAATCATTAGGTAAATGTAAATCAAAATCCTTGTAAGATAACATTTCACACCCACTAGAATGTCTATAATAAAAAAGACAGACAGTAACAAGTGTTGGAAAGGATGTGGAGAAATGGAAACCTTCATACATTGCTAGTGGGAATGTAAAAGGTACAACCCCTTTGGAAAACAATTTGGCAGTTTCTCAAAAAGTAAACTTAATGTTCTACTCCTAGAAATTTATCCAAGAGAAATGAAAGCATATGTACACACAAAGATACACTCACAAATGTTCATAGAAACCTTGTTTGAAATAGCCATAAAACTGAAAGCAACGCAACAACTGGTGAATTAATAAACAAAGTCTGGCACATCCATACAATGGAATACCACTCAGCAACAAAAGAAAATAAACTATTGATACTCACAATAGCACAAATAAATTTCAAAATAATTATGCTGAGTGAAAGAAGCCAGACAAAAACAAAGAGTACATATTTTGTGATTCCATTTATATGAAATTCTAGAAAATGCAAACTATCAGATAGTGACAAAGCAGATCAGTAGTTGCCTGTGTATTAGTGGGGCATGAGGGAGGATTCATAAAAGGGCAGAAAGAAACTTTTTGGGACGATGGATAAGTTCATCATCTTAATTGTGGTGATGATTTTGCAGGTATATATAATATACATGCTAAAATTTTCAAATTGTACATTTTAAATTTGCCCAGTTTATTGTATGCCAATTATATCTCAATAAAACTGTAAAACAATAACAAAGAGATGGCTAGATAGACTTAATACAGTAGTTCTAGTCTGATTTTAGAAACTTACTGAATCTTCTCTGAAATCATTCTCCCCTGACAGTTGTCCACAGGTTCCAGGATATCCACCAAAATGGAATGTGCCATCTGCCAGGCTTCAAAAGCACACATTGAAGCAGATGGTCATCATCTGACGATTCACCTAATGGCTCTTTTTTTTAATAGTTGTACACTTGAAAGGGGATCACTTTGCATTAAATCCTCAGAGAAAATTTCTATCACAGCACAGGATCACCCAGGGCCATAAATCTGCTTGTGTCCCTCTGCTAAAATTTCCTTCCCACTCAACCCAGCTTTGTTACATTATCAGGACAGGCAAAAATTCATCTTCTGTGTGAAGCCCTCTCTGATCATCCGTCTCTTAGCACCATATACTGGTGCCACTAACCACCTGGTCCGTATCACCAGCACGTAAGGGTCGTAATAAGGTCTCCAAGGCCCACTTCCCTACCCCAATCACGAATTTTACCTAAGGAAAATAAACTGGCCATTTGGAATTTAAACTTTACAATGAAGACGAACTGATTCAGAGAAGAAATGTTCAAACACTTGAAACAAACATAAGGATCCCCAAACCAGGCTATACTCTGATAGAAAATACTAGCATATCAGAAATAGAAAAAAAGTTGTACGTAAGAAAGAAGGCTGATCACCAGTGGACACTTACTGGCCAGGGAAGAAAGAATTCATTTGTATCCTTTGATACTTTGTTTGAAGACAGCAAATTTTTAAAAACTTAGAATCCACTGATTAATTCCTCTTGCTCTAAATTCAAGTTTCACAAACAACCTTTTGGTTGTAATTTGGCTCCTAAACGTGGCAAGTATGCCAAGAAAGACCTCGCTGGAATAATGAACGACAGTCTAGTCTCCTAAGATGTTAAAAGTTTCATTATAAATGAGTAATTTGCCACTCTGGGTTTATATAGTAGTCCTGTGGATTTATCAGTTTAAGAAACAGACTCAACAAGTTAAAGACCAGATTTTGACATATTTTCCAAAATAATGTCACCTTGTAATGGTCTCTTGGGGTGTATTCAGCCTGCTTTCCCCGAAGAGATCCTTTTATTTATTTATTTATTTATTTATTTTTATTCTTACCGTTCATCTTTCTGTTATAGCACTTACTCTGTACTGTAGTTAAATGAATATAATTTGGGACTGTAGAGTCTGAGCTACCTGAGTTTGTATCTGGTTTTTTACTGGCCCCCACCATCCTTGCTCAATAAACAACACTGAATTAAATTGAATTTGGATAATGTGCTGATTGGATTTCTCATATTCTTTTAGTTGATTAGGAGTTAGAAATTATACCAAAGGTACCACTTCTCAAGTACAAGCCTCTAACACTATACTACTCATTAAGCTTCTAGCTAATGTGGCTATATTTTCAAAAGTACACTACGCATTCCTGGAGAATTGATTTTTAAATGAAGATCAGAGTAGCACTAATTTCAGTGAAGTTCCTGAAACAGTTTCATTTGGAAATTCCTGAAATGCTTAAAAACATTTCAAGATTTATCATTACATCAACTAAGATGAATGTAGATGTAATTTGTCAGATGAATGACTAACTGTTAAGGAAATCCTGAATGTTTGCTATCTATTTCCATAATTAAATCACAATTTAGAGAATCAAATTCTAGTCCTACAAACTCTTTGTTATCAAAGACAGTGAGAAAAGCCATACCTTTGTGATAAGGAGTCATGATTCATTTTAAATTTTGCAGTATTAACAGTTCTTTCCAGATGAAAAGAATTTACCCAGTGTATATAAAGTCGTTAAGAAGCCTTGAAATTATAAATATATATTCAGTTTAATTTTTTTGTTCCAAGCTTTAAAAAAATTCCAAAGTAGTCTATGAAAAATATTCAATATCCCATAGACACACGTTTTTAAAAAGTAATTTTATAAAGTAATAAAAATTTCACTTTATAAAAAATCAAATAATGAATACTTCATGATTCATTCCTTCTTAAGAGCAGTAATTTATTACGAATTTCTTAATAGAAATGTGATTCCTTTAAGCAGTGCTAACTGAATGTCTTTGACTCTCTTTTCTGATATAAACAGTGGATATTGTTATGAAAAAATACAATTAAGTATCTGTGAATAGCCTAAGTTTTCTAGTTCACAAATATAGCAGAAACCTGAATACAGAATACAAATCCAATGACTATTTAGTTCTATAATTAGTACTTGTTTGATCCAAATTCCAATTTTATGTATAGGAAACTAAGATCTGGAGAAATAAAGTAACTTTTTTAAGATCCGACTTAGTTAATGGCAGCTTAGAGACTGAAATCACTATTGCCTTGTAGTTTGATTTATGAGTACTGGCTTCCCATGAAATAAAAAAGCTAAGCATGCTTTGATAAGGACATGCTTATTTCATGAAAGTCTGCAGCACCATCTGTCTCTTCCCCAGAAAATTTTACGTGTGACAGATTTTCATCTTGCTGACGCTACAAGAAGAAAATTGGGCCTTATCTGTCCAACCTTCCAGGCCGAAGCAAAGAAAGGAACTGAGTCTAGGTGGAGCTGGTCCTGCACGGCCTCATCCAGCTAACAGGCAGGGCTCCAGCTCTGCAGGAAAGAGGTAGCCTAGAAAGAATCATCACCAGCCCCACCCCGCTGTCTGTATCTGAGATAAATATCCAAAATAGAAGAGACGTAACAGAAGTCACTGCGTGCGTGCTCTTTCTCCCGCGCGCATTTCTGATCCTTTATCTTCCATGACTATTCCTAATGCTTCATCCTAGCATGGCCTTCTGAATCGTGTGTTCATCGCTCCTTTGGCTCAGCCCAGCAGGCACAGCCTTCAGCCTCACCTCTGCCGTCACAGCAGACATCTACACATCAAGCAAAGACCGTGGAGTTGAGATCAGGTTGCCCAAGCTTCGGTCCGGTACCATCCGGTGCCACGCCTTTATTTCTAGGCAACTCACCGCTGTTCCTCCTCCTCCCATCCCCGCCACAAGCCCCATCACCTTCCTTGCCCTCCAGCCTTCTCCAAGCAATTGTCACTCGGCGCCGACCCCTCCCTAGGCGTCCAGATCTCCGGTCCGAGACCCAGCCCTCCGCGCGGTTCTCCTGCCCAGCGCACCGCGCGCCGCCACCCCCAGCGCGGTCCGCAGCCTCCAGGGCTCCAGCTGCAGGAGCTGGCCGTGCTCTCACCTCACCCAGGGTGCGGCCACCGCGGCCGCTTCTTCCTCCTCGGCCGCCGCCGCCCAGCTCCCGGCCAGCTCTGGGCGCCGTCTTTCCCGGCCCGGGGGCTGCCGTGGGGACTGCGGGGCTCGCGCCTCGTCCCCGGACCAGTAAGGCGCGTGGTGAGCCCGGCGACATGCGCGACAGCAGCAGCCGAAGTGGCATTGGCGGCTGCAGCAGGACTTGTTGTCGTTCCTCTTCATGGATTTCTCGGGGCCTGGCCACCCAGTCGAATTACGATCCCTGCTTCGTTTTCCTGCAAGCTTCCCAGACTGTCAGCGCGCATCCTCTGGGCCTGGAGAGCATCCCCCCCAGCTGCGACGGTGCTGGCGATCTGGGGAGACGGGCCTCCTCCGCGGCTGCCTCTGCCGCCTGCTCCGCCCAGATTGCTTTGGTCCCTCTGCCGCAAACACCCGACGCGCCCTTCATCCTCCTTCATCTCCCCATTCTCACCACCCACTGTCTCAACCTGGAGATCTTTTCACTCCCAGACCCCGCTCTGTTTTTCCCTTCTGTCCATGCCAATGTCACCTTCCTCCATTTCTAACCTCAAATACGCTTCTCCTTTTCTCCGTCTCTCAATATTTTCCCGGGGTCGTTCTCCTTCTCGCCCAAAACCAGTCATCCTTTTATAGTTTACGCAGTTTTCCCTCTGTTATTATCTCCTCAGAATCACTGCTTTAGGTCGGTGGCCAGCCTCTTTCCCCTTTCCCCTCTTTCTCTCTGTTAAAATCTTCCCTTCCTTTCAATTTTCCCTTTGGTTATTGTGAAAACTTTCTCCTACACAACCTGAATTTTCCTTTCAGCTGAGAATTTCTGATTGCTGTTTTTCATGAAGAATTCATAGTAAAGTATATATACCTTGGTATCCACCAAGTCAAGAAAGTGTTTCACTTTAAAAAAAAAAAAAAGTTCAAATAAATCCACCACTAAATGTTCATTCTGCAAACCCATTTCTCATATCTTACATATGTCCTTGAAGAACAGAGAGAGTAGTTCTCCATCCAGCAAAGCAGAATGCTTCTGCTAACATTCCACAAGCACAAGGCCTGGAAGGGAAAGAGTTTTATCTTTGCACTCGGGTACTGTGGATTTCCAGGTTCATAGGCAGTAGCCATTATTGTTGATTGACTGAAACTGAACAAAGCCAAATCCATCCTAACTCATCCTAGTCCTTTGCTTTTAACCTCAGCACTATCATCCATCCAGCTGCCCAAGCCCCAAACTTGGAAGTTGTCAGAGACTTATTTCTCTCACTCATTTATCACATCCAGTCATTAATTCCACATCTTTACGATATCTTTAAGTGGTCTTTCCCATCATGATTCTAGCAGCCTCCAGAAAATGAAATTTTCATATATCTCATCATTCTTTCTTTCAAACCTCCTAACTTAATCTGTATCTTTACCTCTCCTTATCTTTTCCCAATCTATCTTATCTGGGCTCTTTCTCTTATCACCTCTACCAAGAAACTCTTAATTATCTCTTCTTGTTTTTGTATCTTCCACCTCTCCTTCTCCAATCGCTTCATCCCCAGCCCTTAAACATGCTTAAATCTCCTCATCATAAAACAAAGCTTTTCCCTCTCTACAAACCACTATATCTCTCACTCCTTTTCACATCCAACTGTATTCATCTGATATCTACACTTTCTGACTTCCCAATCATTCTTTACCTCCTAATTTTCTGCCATCAGACTCCTAATTCTATTGCTTAACTAAAGCTGTTTTCCTAGATGTCCTTGTGAATTTCACCAGGCATAGGTAGACAATGCCAGATCAGTTGCCCTAAGTAGTTTTTTTTTTCCCAAAGGAATTTAGTTCTAAAGCCAAAAAGAATGGTGGCATCACAGCCACTATATTGCACAACTCCAAAGGGTACTATTCCACTTAACCTGTACAAATGGCACCCCCTGAAGCCTGCACAACTATACACAATTGCCCTGAGTGATAGAGCTAAACTCTTGGGATTCATGTGGTTTATCCACACCCAGGCTGAAGAGGAATTCCCATTACATGACTCTATATTTATAAATTATTTAAGTTTTGATCATGGTCTTAGATTGTAGAGACTCAGTCTTTGATTTTACCCCCACACCGGTGGCAGATTTTATCTAATACAGAAATGAAAAGAAATCAAACTCTGAAATTTAAAGAGAATGTACTATCAATATGTTTTGTAGTTGAGGCAGATAAACAATTTAGTAAAATTACTGCAAACCCAAAAGCTAAGTACTGAGACTTGCAACTCCAGCCAAGATGGAGTAGTATGTATCAAACTAACCCTCCCACTGCAGAGGGGGAAAGTGGGAAAATATACATATAAATATTTACATATTTATATATTTACATAATGTTTCCACATATATGCAGCAATGTTATGCAGTCATGTGCTGCATAACATTTTGATCAAGGACAGACTGCATATATGACTGTTGGTACCATGTGATTATAAGATTATATTTTTACTGTGCCTTTTCTATGTTTAGATATGTTTAGATATGCAGTACTTACCATTGTGTTACAATTGCCTACAGTATTCAGTACAGTAACATGCTGTGCAGATTTGTAGCCTAGGAGCAATAGTCTACATCACATAGCCTAGGTGTGTAGTAGGCAATACCATCTAGGTTTGTGTAAGTACACTATGGTGTTCACACAACGAAGTTGCCTAATAATGCATTTCTCCCTTATAGAATATATCCCTATCATTAAGCAATCCATGACTCTCTCTCTCTCCTCCCCACCCCGACGCACACAGTCCCCAACTTACAAAGGTTCAACTTAAAATTTTTCAACTTTACAGTGGTAAAAGTGATACTTATTCAGTAGAAACGGTACTTTGAGTACCCATACAACCATTCTATTTTTTGCTTTTGGTACAGTGTTCAATAAATCACGTAATCAACACTTTATTATAAAATAGGCTTTGTGAATCTGGGAGCGGTGGCTCACGCCTATAATCCTAGCAGTCTGGGAGGCCGAGGTGGGTGGATTGTTTGAGCTCAGGAGTTTGAGACCAGCCTGAGCAAGAGCGAGACCCCGTTTCTACTAAAAATAGAAAGAAATTGGCCAAACAACTAAAAATAGGAAAAAAAAAATTATCCAGGCATGGTGGCACGTGCCTGTAGTCCCAGCTACCTGGGAGGCTGAGGCAGGAGGATCGCTTGAGCCCAGGAGTTTGAGGTTGCTGTGAGTTAGGCTGACGCCATGGCACTCTAGCCCAGGCAAGAGAGTGAGACTCTGTCTCAAAAAATAAATAAATAAATAAAATAGGCTTCGTGTTAGATGATTTTTCCCAGCTGTAGGCTAATGTAAGTGTTCTGAGCACATTTAAGGTAGGCTACATTAAGCTATGATGTTCAATAGGTTAGGCATATTAAACGCATTTTCGACTTAAGAAATTTCCAACTTACACTGGGTTTACTGGGATGTAACCCCATCATACGTAAGTCAAGGAACATCTGTACTAAATATCACTACACAGATAACATTAAATGAAGTTCTAAAAAAATTGGAAGTAACCCACAGGAAGACAAGTAAAAACCCCAAATAACAACGAAGACAGGAGAGGAACACTAAAAAGGGAACACAAACAAAAATCAAATCATAAAATGGTAGACATAAGCCCTAACATATCGATAATTATTTTTAAATTTAAATGGTCTAAATACACCAATTAAAAGACAAAAATATGCAAAATGGATGAAAAAGCATGGCCTGAGTATACACTGCTCACAAGAAACTTACTTCAAATGTAAAGATATTGAAAAAGCTTAAAATTAATAAAAAATATAAACAATACAAACATTAAACAATGCAATAGTGACTATATCAATATCAGAAAAAGTATTGACAAGAGTATTATGGGCAAAAAGGACATTAAAAAATGATAAAAGGATCAATACTCTAAGACCTAACAAACTTACATGTGTATGTATCCAACAATAGAGCTTTTAATTATGTGAAAAAAATCACAGAACTTAAAGGAGGAACAGATGATTCCACAATTATAATTCAAAACTTCAACAGCCCTCTCTCAGGAATTGACAGAAATACTAGACAGAAAATCAGCAAGGATATAGCAAACCTGAATGACACCGCCAACCAACAATATATAGACAGCAAAACACATTGTTTTCAAGTAGCCATACAGAACAAGACAGACCATATCCTGGGCCATAAAAAAATGTCAACACATTTAAACAGATCACAGATCAAATGTGAAACAAATTAGAAATCGATAACAAATTGCATGAAATACTCCAAACACTAGAAAAGTAAACAACATACTTCTAAATAATTCAAGGGTTAGAGAGGATGTCTCAAAAAAGTCAATATTAAAACTGAATAAAATGTAGTAAAAATATATTAAAACCTGTGGGATGAAGCTAACAGTGCCATGAAGTAAATTTATAGAACTTAATGCTTACATTAAAAAGCAAAAAGCCTCAAATCAATAATCTAAATGCCCACCTCAAGAAATTACTGAGAAACAAATACCACCAAAGCAAGAATAATATAATACAGATCAGAGCAGAAATCAGTAAAATTAAGAACAGAAAGATAAAGAAAAATCAATGATATAAAGTGCTGATTCACTGAAGTAATCAATAAAATTGATAAATGTCTAAAAAAAAAAGAGAAAAATAAAGAGTAGACAGATTTCCAATATCAGACATAAAATGGATATAAGGACAGATCCTGCTGATATCAAAATAAAGGAATGTTATAAATTAGAAAATTTAGATGAAATGAATTATTCTTTCAAAAGGATAAAATATCAAAATTTATTATATAAGAAATAGGTAGTTTAAATAGTTCGATATCTATCCAGTAAAATAAGTAGGTAATTAAAAATTCTCCAAAAGGAAAATCTCCAGGCCCAATGGTTTAGTGGAGAATGTTATCGAACTTATTAAAAGAACAAATAACACAAATTCTACAGTCTTTCAAAAAACAAAAGAGAACTTCCAATTCATGTTAGGAGGCCAAGATCACCTAGACATCAAAACCAGACATGAGACCTTTAAAAAACAAAGAAACAAACAAGAAAGCAAAACAAAACAAAGAGAAATAAAGAGCTACACATCATTAGCCAAAAAAAATTAGAAGGAAACTTCCTCAGTAAAATACAAGCAAAGGAAAATAGAAAAATTAGCTGGGTGTGGTGGCATGTGCCCATAGTCCCAGCTACTTGAGAGGCTGAGGCAGGCGGATCACTTGAGCCCAGGAGTTTGAGGTTGCAGTGAGCTCTGAGGAGGCCACTGCACTCTAGCCCAGGTGACAGAGACAGACCGTCTTCAAAACCAAAAGCAAAAACAACAAAAAAACTAGCTAACAGAAAGATGTCAAATGACATATAAGATCAATTATTCTACACAAAGAAGGATGAAGGCTGGCTCAATACTCAAAACCCTATCAATTATATCACTGGGCAGCAGAGGGAAAATCATATGATTGTATCAATTGATGGAGAAGCAGCGTTTGACAAATCCAACACTCATTCATAACAACTCAGAAACTCAGCAAACTAGGAACAGAGGGGAATTTTCTATATTTGATAAAGAAATCTATTAATAAAACACACAATATTATCCTATCCAACATTATACTGGAAGTCCTAGCTTGTGCAATGAGACAAAAAAAGGCAATAAAAGGTATATAGATAAGAAAGAAAGAAAACTGTATTTGCAGATGACATTTGTGCGTAGAAAATTCCAAGGATTCTATTTAAAAAATGGCAAAAAATACTAAGTGTGTTCAACAAGGTTGCAGGACAGCAAAACATCCAAAAGTAATTATATTTCTGTATACTACCAAACATCACATGGAAGTGAAAGTTTAAATACCAATGTCATTTACAATCACTCAAAAAGAAAAAAACCAAGAAAACACCCTAGATGCAAATTGTAACCAAAATGTATAGGCTCTATATGCCGAAAATTATAACACTAATGAAGTAAATTGAGGAATGCTTAACTACATGAAGAGACATACTGTATTCGTGAACTGTAAGACTCAACATGGTAAAGATACCAATTCTCAATAAACTCATCTACAGATTTAACTCAATTTCTGTGAAAATCTGAGCAAGATATCGTAATAAATCATACATTTATAAAATGTATTATAGACAAATCCTAAATTTATACGTAAAGTCAAAAGAACTAGAAATGCTAAATCAACTTTAAATTAAGAACAAAAAGGAATCACTTTACCCAATTTAAAAATTTACTATATAACTGTAGCAATCAAGTAAACCAACAGATGGGGATCAAAAAGTTTGAGTGTTACATTTTTAAACTCATTGAAAAAGAGTCCGTTTTTTCTAAAAAATCAACCCTTACATGGTCTTAACTGGTGCAATAAAATGTGCCCATTCAGATATATATCCTTAGTTCCTCAAACGTAAGTATTTCATGGCTCAAGATCCCTATTTTCTCATAAAAGTTATGTTTCTCAAGAGTAAAGAAAAGACTATTGTGGAACACAGAAAATGTACTATAAAAGTTTGAAGACTTGCCATCAACTAATTCTCCTGACACTGGACAGCAGTGAATGCATATATAAGAAACAAAAACAGTCAAGGCCGTTTACCTCTGAAACACTTCCCTTGCCGTAAATAAACTAAGGAATCAATGACAAAGTGCCACAGGCTTGGCAGAGCACTCTGAAAAGATCTGTGCTTGCATTTCATCTTCTACCTCTCCTCCTTTTTAAAATAATTCCTGAGATAACATTGCACTGTAAACTAAGGAGAAAGAAGTAGCTGAAGTTTTTCTTATTTGTACAATAACCACTGGGTCTCTCTCCAGGATAAATTCTCAGATGGAGAATAAGGCTCTAGGCTGGGTCAATTTCTACTATGCCTCTTTAGATGACAAGTAATATTCTGTAACAGAAGGATTTTTCACGGTGAAGACACTTGTGGGGTTTCTCTTTGGTATGCATGATCAGACATAGTTGTTTCCTCTGGCAAAAGATTTGCCTCAGTGGTTACATTCATAAAGTCTTTCCCCAAAAGGAGTTCACGAAGGGTAACTGAAGTTTGCACACTTGTAAAAGGTCTTGTCACATCTGTCACACTGATAGGGTTTCTGCCAGTGTGCATCCTTTGATGCTGAGTGAGGGATGAGCTGCGACTGAAGGCCTTTCCACATTCACTACACTTGTACGGCTTCTCTCCAGTGTGGATAATGGAGTGTCGAATGAGGTTTGTGCTCCAGCAAAAGGATTTCCCACACTCCACACATTCATAGGGCTTCTCTCCACTATGAATCCGCTTGTGCCTTGTGAGGCCTGACATGCGGGTGAAGGCCTTTCCACACTCTACGCACTCATAGGGCTTCTCTCCAGTGTGGATGCTGAAGTGGCGAATGAGATCCTTCCGATTGCTAAAGGCTTTCCCACATTCTTTGCACTCGAAAGGTTTTTCTCCAGTGTGGGCCCTTTTATGCAGGATAAAAGTAGAGCAGTGGGTGAAGGCCTTTCCACATTCACCGCACACAAAAGGCTTCTCCCCAGTGTGAATCCGCTGGTGCCTCTTGAGGTACGATCTGTGGTTGAAGGCCTTTCCACACTCGAGGCACTCGAAGGGCTTCTCCCCGGTGTGGATGACATAGTGGTGAACAAGGGCTGCGCTCTCCAAGAAGACTTTCCCACACTCACTGCACTCATAGGGCTTCTCCCCAGTGTGAGTCTGCTGGTGCCACATGAGGTATGACCTATGTTTGAAGACCTTGCCACACTCCAAGCACTCATAGGGATTCTCACCGCTGTGGACAACATAGTGTCGAAGGAAACCTGGCCTATGTCGAAAGACTTGCCCACATTCTGTGCACACAAAGGATTTTTCTCCAGTGTGTCTCCTTTTATGCAAGACAAAATTGGATCGGTGGGTGAAGGCCCTTCCACACTCATTGCACTTATAAGGCTTCTCTCCACTGTGAATCCGCTGGTGCTGAGTAAGGTATGATTTGCGGTTGAAGGCCTTTCCACACTCCATGCACTCATAGGGCCTCTCGCCAGTGTGGATCATGTGGTGCTGAAGGAGATGTGTGCTCTTAATGAAGGTTTTCCCACATTCTGTGCATTCATAGGGCTTCACTCCAGAGTGAATTTTCTCATGTCCAGTAAGGAGGTGTTTCTTGTTAAAGACTTTTCCACATTCATTGCATTTAAAGATATTTTCCTCTTCCTGAAGCATGGGCTCTTTACCTGATCCACTTGAGTTAAGGCTATGGACTGTATCTCTTGGACAGACTTGCTCTTGTATCATCCTGGAACATGCACCACCACCTCTCCCTAACTCATCACATTCAGGGCTCCTTTTCTCAGCAAGTTTCTCCTTCTCGGGATCTATCCCTGGTCTCAAGTGTCCTTCCTGCATTTCATATGGCCCATTCTGATCCTTGGCTTGCCGCGGCTGGGAGTCCCCTGAGGCTCCCTGTGTTAGTTCTCCTTGGAGTGAGACTCCCCCAGGCCAGGCTGGCTGACAAGTGGTGGGTTCTGGGGTCTTAGATTTTTCTTTGTCCCCTGAAAGAAATTCAAGACATAAAATGGCCTGTTAGTAATGACAAGAAAGAAGAAACAAAATTATCATTTCTGCGAAAAACTGAAGATGAAAATACGACTTCTGTGTCTGTTATGTGCTGTATCTCTGAAACTTGAAAGTTGGGTTTGCAAATTCTTTCCTTACTGGTCCTGGGACTCCAGGTATCTTATAAAGGAGACCCAGGGGGATAGGATGGGTCAGGGGACAATGAGTCTGCAGTGGAGTCACCTTCACAATTCCAGACTGGACATGGGAAGAGTAACAATGACATTGCATAGTAAGTTTGCTCTAGGACAGGACATTCCATGTTGGTACAAGAATACTAGGAAAAGGAACCTAATGCAGCCCACATAGAAGATACAAGTGTGCAACAAAAAATTAATTCCCCAAGGAAATGTTTGGGTTTTTTCCAAAGTCACGGGAAGTAACCTCTAAATACCTCTAAATACCCAGTATTTACTGGGTATTTCCAGAATGTCTTTTACGTTGATGGTCAGCTCCCAGGGCCATATTTGACAGTTTATACAAACAAGTATAACTCATTATAGACAACTAAACAGTTTATCCTGAAGCCATGACTCTGTCCAAGGTCTGGACAAAGTCACAACATAACAGCTTAATCTGTGGAAAGTGCAGGAGAGCTGAAGATTGAGCCACATAGATAATGACTCAATCAAATGTGCTTATGTAATGAAGCTTCAATAAAGTTCTGGACACAGAAGCTCTGGTAAGTTTCCTGGGTTGGTAACAATCCAAGCCTGTACTGCCATATACCAAGGCTGGGACACAGTGAGTTCCTGGGAGACTGAGACCTCGTGTTGGGAACCTTTCCAGCCATACATTTTGCATCTCTTCTAATTTGTACCTTTTGTCTATAATAAACATGATTGTAAGTAAAATAGGTTTTAAGGAGTCTTTTATCAAATATGTGAACCTGAGGATGGTTTTGGGAAATCCAGAATTTGTAGTTGGTGTCAGAAGAATTAGACAGACCTGGCAGTCTTAGAGGACTATGTCCATAACCTTGTGTTAGGCTAATCCTGGGTAGGAAAAGAGGGGAAGTTTCCCAGTAAGAGTTGCCCAATGGGGCCGGGCACGGTGGCTCACGCCTGTAATCCTATCACTCTGGGAGGCTGAGGCAGGCGGATCGTTTGAGCTGAGGAGTTCGAGACCAGCCTGAGCAAGAGCGAGACCCTGTCTCTACTAAAAAAAAATAGGAAGAAACTGGCTGGACAACTAAAATTATATAGAAAAAAATTAGCTGGGCATGGTGGCACATGCCTGTAAGTCCCAGCTAATCGGGAGGCTGAGGCAGAATGATCGCTTGAGCCCAGGAGTGTGAGGTTGCTGTGAGCTAGGCTGACACCACGGCACTCTACCCGGGCAAAAAGAGTGAGACTGTTTATAAAAAAAAAAAAAAAAAAACACAAAAAAAACAGAGTTGCCCAATGAAGTGACTCTTACTGGCCACAAAGGAGTTGCCATAAAGACAAAGTAGGAAGGACACCAAAGCCCTGGAAGACAGAATACACAAAGAAACTGTACGGTGTTGATGACAATCTGGGGACAGGTGGGGATAGAGGGGAAGCTGAGCTGGTTGACAGTGAAGGTCCTATGACCACTGCCAGTCAGGACAGGGCTCATTAGGCAGGAGGTAAGCAAGTCCTAGTGGGACATACTGAGTCCAGTATGCCTGAAAACAAGCTACGTGAAAAGATCAGCGAAATGCATATGATTGTGATAGAGAAAACTGTAACACACTAATTAAAGATAATAAAGATCTATGTCAACACAGAATTTAATAATATAAACTTATAACAGAGGGAACGGCCTGGAAAAGGGTAAAATATTTTAAAAGTTATCTCTTTAAAACCTCCCCTACTCTTCTTGAGAATTAAAACCTGCATTCCTGCCCAAAGCTAGTGGTTTAGAGGGGCAGGGGAATGTCCTTTGTTCCTTGTACCACAGGACATGGCTCCAACAGAACTGTGCAGGCAGAAGTCACAAGATTGTTTTCGCTGGAGATGGAATAGATCAGAATCATCAACTGCAGTAAACAACAATACTCTAAAGCTGAAAACCCTCGCTTTAAAAGCTCTGTATTTCTGCTTATAGACAGGACAATGGTACTTTAAGATGGGAGTCTGCCATTCTCCTCATTTGCTGGCAAATGAATAAAACCCCCTTTCCTTCTCAAAACACTTGTCCTCATTCTTCCAAAGCAGCCTTGGGGATAAGTGTCGAAGTTTTAGTAATAAACTGACAATTCTTGCCAAATCCATATTATAAATTCAATATAATTCCCTGTAAAATAGCAACTATATTTTATCATGGAATTGACAGTCTGCTGAATTAAGTCAAAGAAGCTAGAAAAACTGGCTACCCACATGGGTAATAAAAACAATTGCATTACTATTTCACTATATATGCTAAATCAACCTCATTGATAAAACTTACATGCCAAATGACAAGTTTTACAACTTTTAGAATATGAGAAATAAGAGTATCTTTACAGCCAGGCGTGGTGTTCACACCTGTAATCTCAGCACTGTACAAGGATCGCTTGAGACCAACCTTAGCAACATAGCGAGACCCCATCTCTACAGAATTTTAAAAAATTAGCCAGGTGTGGTAGTATACACCTGCAGTCCCAGCTACTTGGGAGGCTGAGCCAGAAGGATCACTTGAGCCCAGGAAACAGAGCAAGATGCTGTATCAAAAAAACAAAAAAAAATTAATAAGATAAGCAAGAATATCTTTTCAATATTGGAGTAAAGCAACATTTTTTTTATGTAAGACAAAAAACCATTAATTGTCTAAGAAAAGTCGTGAATTAGGCCCTTTCCTTTACTGTTCCTGCAATAAAAAAAGAGAAAAATCCAGAAAAGTCATAAATTAGACTACACTAAAGTAACCTTTATCGAACAAAAGATACCTTAAAGAATGAAAGGACAAAATTAAAAACTAGAATATATCTGAAGCATACATAACTGACAAAAGTATCAGGCATGCACATAGAATCCCTACAAAGGAAAAAGAGAAAGGCAAACAAGTTAATAGAAAAATAGGCATTTATCATGAAATGATAAATGATTTGTATTTCAAACAAGAAAACACAAATTGGCAAAAAACCATAAGTTGCTAAAATATTTTAGCAATGATGGAAATGCAAATCAAGAGAACATGAGAGAAAAACAGGAACCAAGGCAACATGGCAGGCTGGAAGGAACCTGCACGTACTGCTCTCATGGGGAGGATCTAAAGTGGTGAGTACGTATTCACCTTCAGATCAAATGTCTAAGAGAGAGCATTGGGAATTAACAGTTAGTAACAGGACATTCCCAAAGTGAAGGAGAGGAAAAGTGAGGTGACCTGCTCAGCAGGAGTTATGCAGGGAAGGTGCCTACATGTGGGGAAAGAAGAGAGGAGAACCCTGGGGCTCCACACTCCCCCCATGGACACTGCAATCAGAGCTGTGGGAGGGCCCCTCCACAGCAGCAGGCTGCTAGGCTGCAACGGGAGCTGGCTGGAGACCGTGCAGCTGCACTGCTCTGGAGACAAGGCACAGCAGGTTCCTGCTGGCTTATAAACCCTGGGTGCTACAGCTGGCGCCATTTTGGGTGCCAGTCACAGAGTGCTGTGTCTATCTGCGGGGTTATATCCATTGCTGCTGCCTCCCTATCACCCCTGCTGGGCTCAGGAGAGAGCGGGGAAAGTGGGAGCTCTTGTGTACCCCCACTGCCACTGGAGGAACTGGGAAAAGTGGGTGCCCACAGATCTGGCGTCTGCTGCTGCCATGTGGGCAGCCCCACCCAGCCACAGCTGCCATAGGACCTGCCTGGGTGGCACCATTACTGCTAGATACGGGTGGGACGAATGCTCATGTGTGTGTCAATCACCCATGACAACCAGAGAGCAATGGGGAGATGCAGGAGAGCAGCAGTGCTAAAGGCTCACAGTGCATCCAGTCCTCTCCTGCCTGATCAGTCTTCTGGAGTAGGACTCAAGCATGTCATCCAGGGATCTCTCACCATCTTCACTGAGCAACAAAGTTCTCAGCAGAGCAGAGCAAGTGTACTGCAAAGCTACCTGCGTTCTGTGTTGAGTTTACAGAAGAGGTTTCAGGTGAGAAGCCAGCATCAGAACTTTAGCAACAGAGAAAAGAAAAAAAACAGGCTGTTTTGACACCCCTAAAAGATCACAATAGTTTGCCAGCAATGGATTCAACAAAAGGAAATTGTGGAAATGTCAAATATGGAATTCAGAACACGCATGGCAAGTATGATGAATGGGAATGATGAGAAAGCTGAAAACCAACTCAAAAAAACCAAAAATAAAATTCAGGACATGAATGAAAAATTCGCTAAAGAGATAGATAATGCAAGAAAAAATATAACAACTTTCAGAAATCAAAGAGTCATTTAGGGAATGTCAAAACACAGTAGAAACTTAACTAGACCACACCAAACAGAAGAAAGAATTTCAGAGCTTGAAGACAAGGTTTTGGTATTAACCCTGTTAGTCAAAAATATAGGAGAAAGAATAAAGAATAATGAACAATCTGAGAAATATGGGACTATGTAAAGTGAATGAAGATAAGAATCATAGGTATCCCCAAGAGGGAAGAAGAAAAGCTAAGAAGCATGGAAATCCTATTTGAGGAAATAATTCAGGAAAACTTCCCTGTTATTGCTGGAGATTTAGATATCCAGATACAAGGTCATCAAACACCTGCAAGATTATGGAAAATAAGACATTACCAGGGCATGTAGTCATCAGTCTATCCAAAGTCAAAGGGGAGAAAATCCTACAAGCTGTGAGATGAAAGCATCAGACATACAAAGGAAGATGAAAGTTACCTGTAAAGGAAAATCCACCAGACTAATGGCAGACTTCTCAACAGAAACCCTACAAGCCAGAAGGGGTCCCATTTTTAGTCTTCCTAAACAGAGTAAGTGCCAGATAAGAATTCTGTACCTTGTAAAACTACCTTTCATAAATGAAGGACAAATAAAGTCTTTCCCAGACAAGTAAACACTAAGGGAATTTATCACAATGAGACATGTCCTGTAAGATATGCTTAAAAGTGCTTTGTACATGGAACAAAACAACTGATACCCCACTAGTGTAAAAATAACTGAAAGTGAACACTCAACTCACATAAAATAGTAACACAAGGAAGAAAATGGAGCAACTAGGTAACAATCTACAAGATGAACAGGACAGTACCTCACATATCAATACCAGCACTGAAAGTAAATGGTCTTAGTGCTCCACTTAAAAAATATATATTGGCTGAATGGATTAAAAATGCAACTCAAATATATGCTGTCTTGAAGAAACTCATTCAACTCACAAAGATTCTCATAGACTCAAGGTAAAGGGGTGGTAAAAAATATTCCATTCAAACTGAAACTGAGAGTGAGCAGAAGTAACTATTCTCCTATCAGATTAAATAGACTTTAAATCAACAATGGTTAAAAAAAATACAAAGACAGTTATTATATAATGAATGATAAAGAGAGCAATTCAACAGGATGTAACAATCCTAAATATATATGCTGCTCCCACAGCAGCTCCCACAAATGGTACTAGATCTAAGCAAGGAAATAAACAGCAACATTGTAATAGCCAAGGACTTCAACAATCCACTGACAGAACTAAACAGATCATCAAGGCAGAAAATCAACAAAGAAACACAGGACTTAAATGGGACTCTAGAAGAAATGGATCTAACAGATATTTATGGAACATTCTACCCCCAAACGGCAGAGTATATATTCTTCTCATCAACACATGGGACATTTTCCAAAATATATTCTGTTAAGCCAGAAAACAAGTGTCAGCAAATTCAGAAAAACTGAAATCACACCATGTATCTTATCAGATCATAGTGAAATAAAACTAGAAATCAATTTGAAGAAGAACTCTCAAAACTACACAAATACATGGCAATTAACCTGCTGCTGAACAACCCTTGGGTCAATGATGAAATCAAGATGAAAATCAAAATATTTTCAAATTGAATGACAACGACACAGCTTCCAAAGATCTCTCGGATACAGCAAAAAGCAGTGCTAAGAGTGAAATTCATAACCTTAAATACCTACATCAAAAAGACAGAAAAACCACAAATTAACAACTGAATGTCACACTTGAAGGAACTAGAAAATGAAGAACAAAGCAAATCCAAAGATAGCAGAAGAAAAGAAATAACAAAGGTAAGAAAGAGCAGAATTAAATAAAATGGCCACTGAAAAAAATTACAAATGATCAAGGAAATCAAAAGTTGATTATTTGAAAAGATAAACAAAATTGATAGACCACTAGCTAGATTAACCAGAAAAAGAAGAGAAAGAACTCGAATAAGCTCAATCAGAAATGAAAAAGGAGACATTACAATTGATATCACAGATACACAAGATATCAAACATGACCACTATGAAAATAATTAGGCAAACAAGCTAGAAAATCTAGAGGAAACTGATAGTTTTGGAAACATACAACTTCCCAAGCTTGAATCAGGAAGAAATAGAAGTCTTCAACAGACTAATAATGAGCAGAGAGATTAAAACAGTAATAAAGAATCTCCCCACAACTGCAAAGATGTGGAAACAACCCAAGTGTCCATCAATACATGGGTGGATTAATAAAATGTGGTATATGTATACCATGGAGTACTATTCAGCTTTAAGAAACAATGGTGATACAGCATCTCTTGTATTCTCCTGGATAGAGCTGGAATACATTCTACTAAGTATCCCAAGAATGGAAAAACAAACATCACATGTACTCACCACCAAATTGGTATTAACTGATCAACACATAAGTGCACATATAATAATATTTATTGGATGTTGGGCAGGGGGGAGGGGGAGGAGGGGACGGGTATATGCACACACAAAGTGCGATGCGCACCATCCGGGGGATGGCCACGCTTGAATCTCAGACTTGGGGGGGGGGGGTCAAGGGCAACATACGTAACCTAAACATGTGTACCCTCATAATATGCTGAAATAAAAAAAAAAAAAAGAATCTCCCAACAACAAAGAGCCCCTGATGAGGATACACAGCTGAATTCTACCAGACCTCTGAAGAACTGGCACCTATCCTACTGAATTCTCCTCAATTCATTCTATGAAGCCAGTATCACTCTGATACCAAAGCCAAGAAAGGACACACCAAAAAAAGAAAACTATAGCCCGATATCCCTCATGAACATAGATGCAAAAATCCTAGCAAACCGAATCCAACAACACACCAAAAAGATAATTCACCATGATCAAGTGGGTTTTATCCCAAGGGTGCAAGGATGGTATAAAATACCCAAAAATCAATAAATGTGATTGATCACATAAACAGAAGTGAAAACAAAAACCATATGATTATCTCAATAGATGTAATAAAATCCAGCACCCTTTCATGATAAAAAAAAAAAAACTGAAAAACTAGGCATAGAAGGAACACACCTCAAAATAATTGAGTTGTCAATATTAAAATGTGCTGACACATTAGTGGTCATATGCTGAGACATATCTGCCTGGGAAATAGTAACTGTCTGGATGACTACATGTGTACATTGATGGAGAAGGAGGTGTTGAGTTGTCTAAGGTTGTATCCAGTCTTCTAATCTGCTTGGATGGCAGGAATATTACTGAAACTTGGAAGGTGGTAAGAGTGAGCAAGATCCTGGGTTCCCAGTTAGGCATGTTGAGCTTTGTGCTTTTGAGATACTCAAGAGGAGATGTGGAATTCAAGAGGGGAGAAGATTTGAAATAGACTCTGAATGGCTGAAAAGGGACAGCACTAAGACAACTCAAGGGCTGGCTCAGCAGCCCAACGGACCGACATGGAAGAGAGATCATGACTCTGCAGGGGCACCAATGAACACACATGACAGCCCAAGCACCCTTAGTAGCCCAGGTGTGGGACAGAGAAGGCCAAATGGCACCTAGAGGTTCTACAACACAGGAGATGCAGGAAGACACGGGCAAGGACTACTTCAGTGTCTGACTGACACTCAGAAAATGGGCTGATGGAGAAGGAGGGAAAGGGTGGTAGGCAGGATATAGTTGGAGAAGGAAACTGGGAGATTTTTCCCCAGAGTTCAGAAGGAAATATATCATTTTTCATCATGACTAATAAAACTTGAGAAATATTCACAGCTTATTATGATGAGTCACTTACTATGACTCAAATACTGTACTGTTACATGCATTAAGGAATAACATGATTACACCTTCAAACAATCCAATGACATAAAAACTACTGTTACTATCATTTTTCAGGGAACAGACTGACTGTAGTAGACTGAGTAGATTATCACCAAACCATTTGCCCTTCTCCTTGGACACACAGCTCAGCCATATTTCCCAGATCTGTGGACCCAGTGTAGCCAAATCCCTACCTCCTATGGGTAGAATGTGACGTGAATTGGTGCTTCTGGAAGTGGCTGTGACTTCCCTTCCTCTTAATTCTCTGCAGCAGAAGGATGTCAACACAACCTTAAAGTGAAGGCTGATGACAGAAGGTACCCAGGCCCCTGAATTACTGTGTGCTACACAACTCTCCATAGACTCCCGCACACCTTGGTATGAATGAGAAAAATAGTTTTCCTATGCTGAACCACTGAGATTTTGGAGTTTGCTTGCAACAGCAGCTAGTGTTAACTTGTCAGAATTTACATTCAAAGACCTGAGATCATGCAACTTCACGAGAGCCACAGAGCTGGTGATGGAAAACACAGCTTTCAGGCCCACACGGTTGGAGTCCCGAGACAGATGCCAGTTCATCAACCTCACTTGTCCCCAGGGGTGAAGACACGTGTGATGGAGATGGGAGGAATAACGGACCACAGGTCAAAAGGCCCCAGGGCTCCCAAATTCCTGGAGAGGCCACAACAAGAAGCTTCCCTGAGATTCCAGAGCCAGTGTTCTCCTCCTAGTTTCAAGCCTGCAGAGCCTCCCAGCTGCCCAGACCTTGGCTCCTACCTGGACAGAGTCCTCGGAAGAGGTCTTTCCTTACTGTCCACAGCTCCTGCCCATGCTCTAGCTGGCAGATTAGCTCAGGTCTGGGAACAGGACACCCTGTTTGTGGAGAAAGAAATTGGACATGTGGATTCTGACAAAACAAATAAAAACCCTCCATCAGCAGCACAATTCACAATTGCAAAGATGTGGAAACAACCCAGGTGCCCATCAATACATGAGTGGATTAACAAAATGTGGTATGTGTATACCATGGGGTTCTACTCAGCCACAAAAATCAATAGTGATATAGCACCTCTTGTATTATCCTGGATAGAGGTGGAACCCATTTTACTAAGTATCCCAAGAATGGAAAAACAAGCACCGCATGTACTCATCATCAAATTGGTAATAACTGATCAACACCTAAGTGCGTATACAGTAGTAACATTCACTGGCTGTTGGGCAGATGAGAGAGGGGAGGAGGGGATGGGTATATACACACGTAATGGGTGTGGTGCACACAATCTTGGGGGATGGACACGCTTGAAGCTCTGACATCGGTGAGGCAGGGGCAATATACATAACCTAAACATTTGTACTCCCATAATATGTTGAAATAATAAAAATTTAAAAAAGCTATAAAGACTGAACATTTTAAAGAAAATCCCTATATATGCTTGAAAATAAATTACACATAAAATACAAAAAAAAAAAAAAAAAAGACCCTCCATCTAGTCTGGGACTTCAGGATGAGGATCAGACCTTGGAATGAAGCTGCTCCCATCCACCCAAACTAAAAGCTCTTAACATGACCGGAAACCAAGAGCATGTCATGTTATGCTGCCATGGAAGCTTTACTCTTAATAGCAAGTCAAAAACTAGTATTTATAGGATAGAACCACTCCCAAGGGACTGTGTGAAGCAATATAATGACATATAAATATGTCATTTCAGAATTGAACAATATTTATGGAATACTTTAGAGAAAAACTCATATATTTCAAATATTGACTCATTTCATTCATAATAAGGTCTGTGTCTTCATTGATCCCAGTCCTTTTTCACATCCTAACCAATGTTTCCAGCGCCCTTCCTCCAGACCATGGACTAAATGGAGGATTCAACTGGAGGATTTGCTCACAGCATCCCCAGGAAGTCTACGTCGCTATCGACACTTTCATAGATGAAGAAAACCAGGCTCAGGCAGATACAGTGATTCCTGAGGAGCAGAGAACTGGTGAGTGGCCGAGCCAGTGAGGAAACCCAGGCGTTGGCATCTCTGCTCTCTGTGCTGTTAACCAC
>CAUYSK010060244.1:0-15385 GCA_963575035.1 Avahi laniger
TTGTGCTGGAGCGGGGCTGTGCTGGGGCCGGGCTGTGCTGGGGCGGGGCTGTGCTGGGGCGGGGCTGTGCTGGGGCGGGGCTGTGCTGGGGCGGGGTTGTGCTGGGCGCGGGGTTGTGCTGGGGCCGGGCTGTGCTGGGGCCGGGCTGTGATGGGGGCGGGCTGTGATGGGGGCGGGGTTGTGCTGGGGGCGGGGCTGTGCTGGGGCCGGGTTGTGCTGGGGGCGGGGCTTGCTGGGGGCGGGGCTGTGCTGGGGCTGGGCTGTGCTGGGGCGGGGCTTGCTGGGGGCGGGGCTGTGCTGGGGCTGGGCTGTGCTGGGGCGGGGCTGTTCTGGGGCGGAGCTTGCTGGGGCGGGCGGGGCCGTGATGGGGGCGGGGCTTCCTGGGGCAGGCTGTGATGGGGGCGGGGCTGTGATGGGGAAGGGCAATGCTGGGGTGCGTTTGCCGCAGCGAGCACACTAGACAACCTGTGGCCCTAAATCCACTGAGACACAACTGCGGAGAGTTAGGGTGAGGGTGAGAGTGAGGGTAAGGGTGAGGGTGAGGGTTAGGGTTAGGGTTAGCAGAGCGAGGCCGGGCACGCGCCGCTCGTGGGCGCTGGAAGGAGCTTGCACAGCACGCCCGGCACTCCTGGGACCGGAGTGGAACCAACACGCCCGGCGCTTCCCTGCCGGGACGGTGGACATGGCCCTCGCTGCCCGCCCCCGCTTGCATGGGGAGGGGCCTCAGAGCCTCGGCCAGCAGGGGTGACCCGGAGACCTGGCCCGCTCCTGAAGCTGCACTGCCCCATGTCCCCCGGTCTCAGGAGGGGCAAGCCCACGGCGGCTCCTGAGGACCCAGGGCTGCTTCCGCAGGCGGGTCCCTCCCGGCCCCCAGCCACGCGCCGCCTCCAGCCCCGCCCTCGCCCCACAGCCCAGCCCCAGCCCCGCCCACGCCGCGCAGCCCCACCTCTATGGTCTGGGCAACCTGAACCCACTCGCTGATGGTCATGTCGCTGGAGTCGAAGAGGGGCTGGCATTCCAACACGGTGTAGAAGATCCTCTGGTCGGGGCTGGCGCGGCTGCAGGAGGCAGAGGGTGGGCTCCCACTCCGCCCTCCTGCACGGAAGCCCCTGACCTCTGCTCCGCTCTCGACCAGCGGAGGACCCTGCACCTTGCGAACGTGCGCCGATGGCGGCACCGGGGCTAATTCCCAGCATTCTGAGCACAGGGCCCAGCCTCCTTTCCACCTGGAGTCCCCAGGGCCAGGGGCTGTGGTCCCCAAGAGTGTGGAGGACGTGGGCCAGGAGGGGCTGCTCCCGAGCAGTGTCGCCGTCCCAGCCAGCTCTGAGAGGGAGGCTGGGACCGCCCGCGATGAGCCGGGAGAAGATGCTGGAAGGAGGCTGGCTTGCAGGGAACGCAGCCTCCATTTGCCAGGGGGACTTGGGAGCTGGCCCAGAGCTGAGAAGTGGAGGGACCTCCACGCTGGAGGGGGGGCCACCTGGGCCAGCCCAGCGGCTCCTGATGGGCACAGTCCCTAGACAGGGACCCCTCATCGTGCTGAAGCAGCCCAGGCTTAGGGGCGTACCGGAGGAGACCAGGAGGGAGGTGGGAGCAGGCACAGGTGCAGCCGCAGGCCCTGCCTTCCTCCTGGCCAGCGAGGCTCAGGCTCCAGTGCAAGATGGCTGCTGGCCAGCCCTAAAGCCCCGTGGAGGCAAGAGGACGTTAGAGACAGGCTCCTGCAAGTGGCTCGTGCGAGTGCTGAGGAACCAGAGCCTGAAGGCAGCCACATAGCCCAGCTGGCACTCTCCAGCTCAGGATCTGCTCCCCACCGCCCCCAGGACTGCCCGGGACCCCCACAGGAGCCCACACTCACGGCAGCACCAGGGTGTCCTCTGGGAGGCCACAGGCCCAGGCGTGCTCTTCGTCATGGAACATGGGTAGTGTCCTCAGGACGGCAGCCAGGCCCTTCCCAGGGACGAGCACTGCAGGCAGAGTCCAGGGGAGTGTGTGGTCAGGAGCCAGCAGTCGCTGGCAGCCAGGCCCTGTGCAGGGCGGGGGCCGGGTGGGGCTCTGGCCTTTATGAAAGTCAGAGGCCGGGAGGAGGGCTACGGCTACCACTGGGTCCCGAAGAGGACAGGCAGGTGTGCCATATTGGACGCCATGGAAGCCACGGCTTCCTGCCTTAGAGTCGAGGCTGAGTCCTCATTTCATGCCCGGACAGCCCCCTGAGCTCAGCGCGGTGTCTGGCCCTCCACCCAGGTCCTGCTTCTGCTTACACCCTGTCTTCAGATGAGCCCACACTCCCAACCAAGGCTCACGAGGCCTGCCCTCTCCAGCCTTATCTCACAACCCGGCCTTGTGCCCCCATTCTCCCACCTCCACCTCCCACTATGCCCACAGATGTGTTGCTGGCTCTGTCTGAAAGTCCTTCTGCCCCATCCCACTTCTCACCCAGCAGGTGCTTCAAGACCCAGCTCAGGACACCACCTCCAGGAAGCCCTCCCAGATGCCTAGACCACAGTGCCCTTCCCACATGCACTATTCGCTGAGCCTCAAGCTTCTGGAGGGCATGGACTATGTGTGACTCCTCCAGGCCCCCTGCCCCAGCCTCCCAAACCAGAGGGCCCAGCACACAGCAAGTGCCCAACCACCACCGGCTCTGCCACCTGTCTGCAGCTCCGCATCTCAGAAGCCCCACGCGCCCATGCCCTAGGGTTCCCATGTTCTCTGTAAAATGCTGTAAAAGTCTCACCAGGGAGGAGTGCACCTGGCCAGCCAAGGAAGCAGCAGGAAGCTGTGGGTTCGCGCCTGGCCCATTCCCCTGGAGGAGTTCCAGAGCGTGCTGGCCTCACCCACAAGGATGCATGTGCCAGGCTCGCCAGCCCCACCTCTGCCTCGGTCCATCCCCCGCACTCCCATCAGAGTCGGACCCCACACTAGGCTAGGGGCCGGTTCTCTGCCCACAGACCTGACCGCACCACTCATTTCCTCGGGATCAGCCGCTGAGCCCTGACCCCTAGCCTCCCACTCCAGGGCCCCAAGCCAGCCCCAAAGCCCCCTCCTGGACCATCCTCCCCCAGCCCCCAGCAGCAACACCCCACCCAGTCCTGCTGTATTCGTTTCCCTGCAAACACGGAACAAATTAACCACAACTTGGCCAATTAAAACAACGCCACTGTGCTGTCCCCGCAGGCTGCGTTCCTCACCCACCACCCACCACGTCTGCCAGGCTGTCCTCCGCGTCCCTGCCCCAAAGCCCGACCCCGGCTCCAAGCCCCTTTCCACTTTCCCCTGGCCTTGCAGGACGCTCCTGCGGCCCATGGACATCTGCAGGCGATCGGGTGACGCAGTTGGGCTGAGTGCCGCCATATAACAGAGCTCCGTCAGCAGATGGGGACATGGGAGCCCGTGTGCCCTCCCGAGATGCCCACGGCGTGACCAGGACATGGGCCTCCACAAAGGTCTGTGCTTGCCAGGCCCATGAGCAGCGACGACCAAACTTCAGACCCTGGGCATTCAGGGGCCTCAGGAGCCACCCAGGCCACCCGGTGCTGGTGGCCGAGTGTCCCAGCCCCCAAAAATGTCCATGTTCTAATCCCCGGGGCCTGTGCGTGTCACCTTACTTGACAAGGTCTTCGCAAATGTGGTATGTTAAGGATCTTGAGATGGGGGCGGCCCTGGATATGCAGCTGGGTCCACGGCGCCATCTCATGTGTCCTTACAAGAGGGGCTGGGATGGGGGTGACCGGACGCAGAGGAGAGGGCGTGTGGGGACCAGGCGGAGACACTGGAGATGCTGGCCTGGAAGACGGGAGAGACGCGGCCTCAGCCGAGGGAAAGGCGTCTCCCCGGGGCCTCTGGAGCGAGCACAGCCTGCGACACTTGGTTCAGCCCGTGGAACGGATCCCATCGGACTGCGGCCTCTGGAACTGAGAGAATAAATTCCTGCGCTTTTGAGCCTCCTGGTTTGTGGCTATTGTTACGGCTGCCGCGGGAAACCCACGCGGCCGCTCTCGGGCTCCTCCCATGCGGGTGAAGCTGGGCGGGGGGGGGTCTGTGGAAATTTGAGGATCCACTTAGGGGGAGGGGAAGTGGGGTCCGTTGGGTCCGGGTTTCGTGGGACATGCTCACGTCCTGCGAGGCCACCACCACCCACAGTCATGCTTCTGCTCTCCGGCCCCGTGGGGCAACGGCTCCCAGGGTCGTCCACGCAGCAGCGTGGCGGGAAGGGCCGGGCCGGTGGAGGACACAGACCCTGGTGTCCCTGCCCGGGACGTATGTGGGCAGCACAGGGAAACCAGCCAAGGAAACGACTAAGCCCTCCTGTTACCCTGTTCTCCGTGCAAAGCGCGGCAAACGCATCATCACCCAGCAAGGACGCGGGAACTGCGCGGCCAAAACACAGGGATTCCGGGCCACGAGGGAGGATCAGCAAGTTAACTAACAACTGTTTTTCTGCATTTCATTATATTCTTGGCCTTTTAGAAAGTTGTGATATTCTTTTTTTTTTTTTTTTTTTTTAGACAGAGTCTCACTCTGTTGCCTGGGCTAGAGTGAGTGTCTGTCGTGGCATCAGCCTAGCTCACAGCAACCTCAAACTCCTGGGCTCAAGCAATCCTTTTGCCTCAGCCTCCCGAGTAGCTGGGATTACAGGCGTGTGCCACCATGCCCAGCTAATTTTTTCTATATATTTTTAGTTGTCCAGATAATTTCTCTCTATTTTCAGTAGAGACGGGGTCTCGCTCTTGCTCAGGCTGGTCTCGAACTCCTGACCTTGAGTGATCCACCCGCCTTGGCCTCCCAGAGTGCTAGGATTACAGGCGTGAGCCACTGCGCCCAGCCTATGATATTCTTTATTGTTCTAAACAAATATCAGCTTTCACGCCTAACTCTGATTTGTAAATTGTATTACTTTTCTTAATGAGGGACCCCCAAAAGCTTCAGGTCCTGCAAAACCTGAGCCCTCCGCCCCCTCCCTGAGGCCCCTTCCCTGGCCCAGACAGTTCCCTGGTGCCAGAAATTTCTCGGCTCCTGCAGAGCACACTCGCCTGAGGGGAGAGTTTGCTCCCTCATATGGCGGCCCCCCTGGAACCACCGGAGCCAAACCCCTGACACGCAGGGTCGTGAAGGCGCGGAATCCGCTCAGGAAGGTGGCCCAGGCCGGGGACACCGTTGCCGCGCCGCAGGGAGCGGAAGCCATGGGCAGTGGCGACTGAAAGGCCGCGGGATGCTGCCCGGCCCACGGCTCTGCCCTACTGCTGGGCCTGCAAGGAGCCGGGCTCACGAGGGCTCTGGGCAGCGTGGCAAGCAGGTGGGGGCCCCAGTTTGACCCGCGAGGCCTTCGGGCTCCTCAGCCACCTGGAACGTGGCTACGGATGCCGGCTTGGGCTCGGGCTTCGGGTTATCAGCCGTGTTGGGATTCACCAAGCCCCTAGGCCTGGTGATATCTTTGCTGAACTTGGAGAAGGGACAGGTCAAAGCGTGTCCCTGCTGCCATCGCCCCTGCCCTCCTGAACCTTGGCAGGGCGTGTTCTGCCCGGCAAGCTGCTGTTTCCCAGCAGGTGCAGAAACTCTCTCAATAGCGACAATCCAAACAGTTTTGCTGCCACGAAGCCACACTCCCCTCTGTGGCCCGCTGGGGGCCAGAGCCCACGTCAGCAGAGCCGTTAATCATTGACGCCGGCCTGCCCGGGGCCAGGGGACCTGCAGGCCTGGGCCCTGGCGAGGGAGCTGCTCTTGCTCCTGGAAGCCTTTTCACCTCACACACATTTTTAGGCAAAAATGCCAAGGTGCCGGG
The DNA here is from genome assembly GCA_963575035.1 of Avahi laniger. Classification (NCBI taxonomy): domain Eukaryota; kingdom Metazoa; phylum Chordata; class Mammalia; order Primates; family Indriidae; genus Avahi; species Avahi laniger. Next base: position 5,777 of record CAUYSK010060244.1, read on the forward strand.
TCACAATCTGCATGTCCCTGAAGGACAGCTGACCGCCAGTCACACAGGAGAGCAGCCCGAGGACCCCCCAGCCTCCCGTGGCCCTGGCACCCCAGTCCCTCGTGGCTCCGTGGGTGTGTGCTGTCCCATCTTCCAGGGGACGGCAGTGACCAGATCTTATCTTTCCCCCTTCGTCCCACAGCCCTGCCGAAGGGGAGAGGGCCGGGCAGCACCACCATGATCGCCGTGGCGGCTTGTGCAAGCCTGGGCCTGAAGAGCTGCTTCCCCCGGAAGCCCTCCCCGCCCGACCGCGCACACCGCGCCGCCCAGGGCCCAGAAGACAGGTCCTTGCGGCGGGAAAGGCTGGCTGCTCTGAGTTACACGAGGAAGGGGCGTCCAAGCATGGGCCGCTGCCTGTGCCCTCTGTCTCTCAGGGGCCCGAAGACCCCGGCGCCCAGAGCGTGGCTCCTAGGAGTCTTTGAAGGCTTTTTAGGTCTCAAAATCCACGCCCCAACCAGACTTTCCAGCATTAAAGTCTCTTTTCACCTTTCAGACACGTGACTTTGCGTCTCTTTCAGAAACGCAGTGTGCGCATGTGAGGGAGCCCACAGGGCCCTGCAACAGTCACGGGACATGGGGCACAATGTCCCTGCGGCGAGACTGTGGCCACAGAGACTGGCCAACAACTGGGACCACTCAGAGCTGTGTGCTGAGCTCGAGGGAACTGCAGCTGGCCACGCACCAAGCCTGGAGGGACAGTGTTGGAGGGTCGGACACAGACCCCTGGGCTGCTCCCGGCTCAGGGGAAGCTCTCAAAGCCCCCTCCTCTCAGCTCCAGCCCCACTGGGCTCCCTCCTCACCCCTGCCCTTCACACAGCTGCTCCTGGCCAGGCCCACTCTCCCTCCCTGACCAGCGGCTCCCGCAGGCCTCATGTCCTCCGAGAGGCCCTCCAGGAGCAGCCCTGACACCACGTGACACACGCACACTGGGCCTCTGGGGACCAGTAACTTGGCAGGTGCCGTCACCTTCCACACCAACCTCCCCGGGCCTGTGGGGCCAAGCAGAGGGACCACGTCGCTCCCTGTTGGCGAGTGTCACATGGGTGTTCGCCAAGCTGCAAGCGATTGTCCCATCGCACGCAGAGGGAGAAGTAGCAGAGGGCGGGCTCCCGGCAGCCTGGCCGGGGAGGACGGGCAGGACTCTGGGCCTGGCTGGGTGGGCCTCCGGAGGTGTCTGTGCAGTGATGGAATCTGCAGGGTCAGAGGACCGAGAAGCAGCCACTGGAGCCACGAGAAAGTGCTGGTGGATTCCGAGTGGCCACGTCAGTGGAAAAGGGTGGCCAGGAGGGGTGGCTGCCGGGGAATGAGGCCGCAAGAGTGGTGGGGAGGGAGGGAGGAAGGGAGCGGGGCGTGGGGAAGCTCTGGGGCTCTGGCGGCCAGAAGGGTTGCAGTGGGAGCTGGGAGAGGCTCCCGGCAGTGGTGAGGCTGCTCAGGGAAGGTCCCCGCTGTGCCAGGTGTGAGAGCTGCCGTGGGCGAGAGCAGGTGGCAGCCCTCGACAGACAGGAGCCTGGGCTGGGAGGGCCACGTGGAGGGGCGGGGAGAGGAGCACGAACCGGGCTCCTTAGGGGGAGTCCAGTGCTGGGAAGCCGAGAGCTGGCAAGGAGGTCCAGGAAGGCGGCTGGGGGTTGCCCTGCCCCCAGGGAGGGAGCACCCCGCACGTAACAGCCCCACGAGGAGCCCGTGTGGAAGGTATGTGCATTTCCCACTCTGCTGGGCAATGCCGATGTCCTGGCTGCCCGGGGCAGCGCTTCTCTTCCCATGCTGTGGCCCCGGCTCCCCAGGCCGGGGTCCCTCCTGAGTGCCCAGCCCAGCGGCACTGCTGCCTGCCTGGCCCAGGCCTGACCCTACTCAGGCAGAGCCCAGCCTGGGCACAGCGCACCGGGTCTGGCGCAGGGGCAGAGGAAACACAGCACGACTCCCAGAAACCACCTCCCGCGTGAGAACACACACGTCCGTCCCCACAGGTGCAGGGCATAGATGCTCTACTGCTGGGCCAGGCTCAGGGAAGTGGGGAGGTGATGTCCACTCTCTGGGGGTCCCCAGGGAGGGGTCCTGGCAGCCTCCTAACACCTTCCCGCCAGCTTGTCCAGGAAACAGGGGTCAGACACATGCTGTGGGGGCCCGTCCCCGCCCCACATCCCAGGGCTCCAGGAGCCCCCCACCCAGAGGGTGCAGCTACAGCAGGGGACAGGCAGCACCTGGGGTCCCGAGGGTGCTGGCCATGGGCAGCCGACAGGTGCGGTCCACAGCCTCCCCTCCTCTCCCCAGGTGCGGGGCGAGTGGGCTGCGTGGGGGGCGCAGTGGCCTCGTAAGGGCAGAGACAGAGCGAGAAGGAGCCCACCCACCACCCACTTCCCCCGGCCACGCAGCTGAGCCACTGCCAGACCCGCTTCTCACCGACCCCCGCGGCGACCCCATCGGAGCAGGAGGGGCCCCGCATTTCAGGTTCGGGGCCCACGGCTCCCAGAGTCCGAGGAAACTCCGCCCGGGGCTGTCCCCACTCACCGCCGTGCTCTCTCCGCATGCCGATGGTGCCGCCGGTGTAGAGGGCTAGCAGCCGCCGCTCGGGCTCCACCGCGCGCGCCATGCCCGGACCGCGGGGACAGGGGGACGCAGGGGCGGCGGGTGCGCTAGGGCGGCCCAGGAAGGCGGGGGCGGGTCCGCGGGGTGGTGCGGGGGTGGCGTCGGGGCCTGCAGGGCGGGGAGGGGCCGGGCAGGACCTGGGCGCAGGGTGGGCGCTGGGCGTCCTGCGGTGACCAAGTGGGGGCGGGGGCAGGGCCTTGCAGTCCGGTGGGGAGCACCTGCCTGGGGCAGAGGGTGGGCGAGGCCTGTCCAGGGTCTGGGGGCGGTGGGAAGGGCAGGGCCGTGTCGGCAGGTCCTGAGCAGCCCTGGGCGACTCGCCCTCCCTGTGGCCCCCCGGTGTTCGAGTAGCTGTGACTTGTGGTGCAAACGCCACGTGCCTCCCTCGCAGACCACAGCGCCAGGGGACCTGGGAGAGCAGAGCGCAGAGTGGGGGCCGCCCTGCCCTCAAGCCCTGGTGCTCCAGCAAGCCAGCACGGGTGGAGGGGGGGGTGCGAGGTGGGCATTTTGGGAACACGTGTTGAGCCTGGGGTAGCAGCAAAGGCAAGGGTCGGGGTGACTCTCCTAGGCCTCTGGCTGGAGCAGCATGCTGGCCGGGGCTGTGGTCACTGAGTCCAGAAGACTCGTGGGAATCGGGTTTGGGGCGCAGGAGGCACGCAAGGTGAGCTGGATACGCCGTGCGTGAGGTGGCACCCGGGCCACGCAGAGGAGAACACAGCTGTGTGTTCTGGTGTTGGTAGCACAGGGGTGACACATAAAGTCATGGGAACAATGAGGTCACCGGGAGTGTAAGCACAGAGACATGACCCTGGCCCGAGCCCCACGTTCCAGGCTTAGAGGCCAGGAAGGGGGGAGGCAGGAAGTGACCAGGGGTGCTGACAGGTGACTGGGCTTGAGCGAGACAGAAGTGTCGTGACCCAAGCCAAGGTCGCTGCAGCAGAGGGGACAAAGGTCGGCTGGAGGGCACTGTGGCCATCCGCACCCCCTGCCATCAGAGGACTCACGTCTCCCCACAGGCAGCGAGTTCAGAGGGTGAAGGTGTCAGCCCCTGGGGGAAGGGGGCTGTTCCAGGACCCCCGGGTCCTCCTCCACCAGGCAGGACTCCTGAGGTTGCCCAGACGCGAGACCAGGGTGTGGGAGAGCAGCCAGCGGCCCCAGCGGCCCCCAGGGTCTGCCGGCCCTGCCTTTATCTGCTTTATTCCTCAGGTTGTTCAGAGAACCTCATTTCCTGGGGCCTAGGGAACCTCCGCACACCCTCCCTTCTCTCACTTCCCACCGCGCCCAGCCAGGGTCATGGCTCCCAGGCAGCAGGGGGCTCACGCGAGACCCTCCCAAAGCATTCAGAAAGCGCCCGTGGGCCCCACCCAGACCCGCCTCCCTGTGGGGCTGTGGGGAGGGGCCTGGGGACGGGGAGGGGTGTCCCTCCAGCCCTGTCTGCCGCCGCCTGCTGGTCCCGCGGGCCCCACACCGCGACCGTCCACCCCCCCCCCCTCGACCCGCATCCTTCGTCCGAGCGCGGCTCCCGCGGCCCTGGCACGGCAGCATCACTGGAACTCGCGGAGAACAAAAAACCTCAGGCCTCCTGACTGAAACTCCGGGTGGGCCCAGGAGTCCGCGCCCTGACACCCTCCAGGTGCTTCTGATGCAAGCGCGGGTTCGAGAACCACTGGTCTGGACGGGGCCAGCAAACGCACGGCAGAATCTGCCCGCCGCTTTTGTAAACGCAGTTTTATTGCGACAGTCGCCCGCTCAGCGCTGTGTGTGCTGGGGAAAGGCCGCGCTGGCCACGTGGTGGCTGCCCCCCCGGAGGCAGACAGGCACGGGGACCACAGGAAGAGCCCACACCAGGTGCACGTCCTCAAGCCACTCATTGGGGTGGCCTTTGTCCCCAGTGGTTACCTCTGCCTCAAGGCTGGCGGGCCTCACAGATCCCAGCGGTGCTCCGAGGGCCCCAGACACAGACAAGCCAGGGCTCAGGACGCATGAGAGGGGAGGGTCAGGCCGCCGGCCGGGCACACTGGCACCCTCCCTGTAGGTGCCAGGGGAGGGGACCTGGCGAGCCCCGGAGGGCCGCGGGTGTTCTCTGCTGCCTCGGGCTTTTCATCTTACACTGCGGCAACTCTCACGGTGCCTGCTGCGGGCCCCGCGCTGCTCCAAGCACCCAACAAATATGGACTGTCATCATCCTTGAAGCCACACTGAGGTAGATGGTGACATTGCCACTTGGCAGGTGGGGACTGGGCACAGAGGAGGTCCCACAGCAGGGGAGCGGCAAGCTGGGCTCCTGGGGTGCCTGGCAGCGTGCGAGGCAGGGGCTGACGGTGGCCTGGCCCCGTGGGCTGGAGGGGAACAGAGGTGCCTGGGGACACAGGGAGAGATGGCCTAAGATACTTTGGGTAGGGGAAGAGGGTCTTGGGGCCTGGGTGGGGCACTGAGTAGATCTGGGGGCTTCCTCAGCAGGTCAAACCACCCAGGGGACGTGGGAAAGCATGATGGGTCCCCCCACCCCACCCTCCCAGCGCTGCCGTTCCAGGCACCTTGGAGAAGCAGGCCACTCTCTCCTGCCTGAGACGCGGAGGTCCCTGGTGGGCGCAGATGCTGAGAAACTGCAAGGGACCTGCTCTTTCAGATCCGGGACTCCACGGTCCCCCAGGAGGGAGGCAGCAGTGGCCCCGAGGCCAGGCCTGGCCCTTTCTCCCGGGCACACTGTGCACCGAACTCAGCCCAAGCCTGTCCTGCCTGTCCTCAGGGCGCAGCCACTCTGAGATGGCACAAGACCCTGCAGCTCCAGACACTGAGTTGCAGGCCCGTCATTGGACACAAGCTTCCTCTGGGGGAACATGTGATCTGGGGGTAAGGCAGTGTGTCTTCCGCAAGAAGAGTCCCCAAAGAGCACTGACGGCTGCGGGCCATCTTCCACCAGCCCCAGGAGCTGGAGGAAAGTATCCATCATTTCTGAGGGGTGCCGGCTGGGGCATGACAGCGGCCACCACACCACTCAGTGGGGACAGGGAGGTCTTCAGTAATGGTGCTAGACCAACCAGACACTCGTGTGGAAAAGAGAGACCAGCCCCTCACCAGACACCAGACACCGGTGCCTTGATCTTGGACTTCCCAGCCTCTAGAACAGTGAGAAATCAAGTGTTCTTTATAAATCACCCAGTCTCAGGAACTCTGTTACGGCAATGCAGAACAGACTCAGAGAGCAGAACGGTGGTTTCCAGGGCTGAGAGAGGGAACGAGAAGTTGTTTAATGGGTATAGAGTGTCACACTTGCAAGATGAAAGCGTTCCAGAGGTCTCTTTCACAACAATGTGAACACACGTAACATGCTGAGCTGTATGCTTATAAATAGTGGAGATGGTAAGTTTCATGTTGCGTTTCTTACCACAATTTAAAAAAAGTGAATAGGCAAGGAGAGACTAGGAGAAAATGTTCGCAAAACATGTATCTAACAAAGGATCTGCATTCTGAATAAAGAACTCCTCCAGCTCAATAAAAATACAAAAAAAAAAAAGGTGGGGCACAAGACTTGGACAGATACTTCACAAAGGGGGAAATTTCAATATGAAGAATTAACCAGTGATAGTAAAAAAGGGATTAACTGCTAAGAAGGGTAAAAAGAACTCTAAAGAACACAAGAAGAGAAGATGTGGGGCCACCACCCCAGGACTGAAGAGAACACCCACAGGAGGAGCAAACCTGGAAGAGCCCCTCCACCACCCCAGGGTGACTCAGACCTCTTTGGAAAGGGTGGCACGGCCACCGCGTGGCCTGAGGTGCGAAGGCCGGGACTGGCGGCAGGAACCGCTGGCTGCGGAGCCCAGCTGGGAACGGAGGAGGTTTACGGGGACCGCGTCAATGCCACGACGGACAGGAAAGAAGGGGGGCTTGCAGCTGAGCTCCACCCAGCGCAGGGCGTAAGCTTTACAACCACTTCGGAGAATTCGGTAGTTTCTTACGAGTTAAACCACCACCTGCTCTACGACTCAGAAATCCTACAACTCCTAGGTATTTATCCAAGAAAAATGAAAACGTGTATCCACAGAGACTTGTTCATAGACATTTTATTCATAATAGGTAAAAAGTGAAAACAACCCAAATACTCATCAGTAGGAGAATAAAGAAATTGGTATATTTATATAATGGATAATAAGTTATTGACTTACAGTGTTTTATTCCATTTTGTCCTGCTCTGATGCCACAAATAACCTCAAAAACATTATGTTGAGCAAAAGCAGCCTGACACAAAGGAGTATACACTATAGGATTCCGTTTATATGAACTTCCACACAGCCAAAGCTAGCCTGTAATGAAAGCAATCAGAGCGGTCGCTGTGTGGGGGGAACGTCTGCGGTGCTAGAAACACTGTTTTCGTAATCGCTGCGTGGGCGTCGGAACTCAACACCGCTGCGTTGCTTCAGATCTGTCCGTTGCCTGCAAGTTACGCCCCAAACAATTTCAAAGGGGAAAAAAGAACTTCTATTTACAACTGTATGAAAAAAGGAGGGAACACAGAAAGACTATCAATGCTGAAGTTCTCGTTCCTGCCCTGGTGGTATCTTTAAGTTTTATACCCTCCCGAATCAAAAGTTATGTGACTTATTAGCCTAAACAACCAATACTAAACAAACAACATAACTCTAATAGCTCTCCAAATTCTTTATAGACATGCTCCGTGAAGCTGGAGAAGTTCTGCTTTTGTAACTTGCCATTACTTTCCATAAATGTTCCCAAATGTTGGTTTTTTCCCAATTCGGAGGTATTCGCTACTATTAACGGTTCGCAAGCCAGTATTAGAAAAGCTTCACATTTTGCCTGCAGAGACTGACAGCCGCGGAGGCAGAGCCTGCAGGTCCAGCAGAAAGGCGCTAGGTGGCGGCGCCGTCCGCTCCCGCCGCCACCTCCCCGCGCGAGCGGGAAGAGCGGTTCCCTGGTCCTGACTGGTCTCCTGAAAGCCGTGCTCTTTGCGGAACACGGTTTCAGCAGAAGACGTTATGTTAAGAGATGATGTGCCACTTTCTAAATACAGGTCCTCACAGGCACAGTCTAATTTAAAGATTCCCATGAAGTTTTCCCTGTGGGATTCAACATTATTCTACAGTCATGTGCCATGTAACATCTCCGTCAACGACTGACCACCCGTACCACGGCGGCTCCACGCAGCTGTAACACCACATTTTTACGGTACCTTTTCTGTGTTTAGATGCACAAATACTTACGGTCGGGTTCCAGCTGCCGACGGTCATCAGTACAGTGACACACTGTGCAGGTGTGTCGCTGGCTGTCCCGTCCAGGTTTAAGTAAACTCTGTGGTGTTCGTGCAAGGACAAAATCACCTGACACATTTCTCTGAATGTAGCCCATCAGGTGACACATGACTGTCATTCTCTGAGGTTATAATGGCATCTTTTGCTTCAAAAAAGCCTTTTCAAGCTAACGCACTAAGATAAACATTCGAGTACAGAAGTGAGTCCAGGGACTCATCCAAAATGCCTAGAAGCTGCGCCGTGTACCCGCCGTGGGCGTCACCGCGAGTCTCTGCTGCGGGCTCTGGCTTTAGTGTCAACCTGCCGTCAGGGACCAAGCCACACACAGCTTCCTATTCCTCAGGGTGGCTGCTCTACGGTGCAGAGAGAAACGCTTAATAAAGGCTTGCTTGCTTGAATTCTGATGATTTGGATACTGTCTATACGTCTAAAAGTAAGTCAGCCTGGACTTTTCAGCATGGTGAGTAGGTTTGGGTCAGAGTTACTATGAATTTAGGCAAGTCTAATAAATAGCCTGGAAGCAAATGTCCATGACCGCGAATCATCTAGGATATATCCATCCGCTTTGGTCTATAACTTTGACTTTTAATGCTCCTCTGCAGTTTGGCACTTTGTTGATTGAATGTGTATTCTTTTAATTTCTCGGGTTTGTGTTGTTGTTTTTTGTAGTATATACTGTATCAAACAGGAACTATATTTGGCTGCTTGCAGCACAGGCCAAGCATAACAGAGGCTTTGCAAAGTTAATTTGTCTCTCACATAAAAGCAGCCTGCAGGTTGGCAGTCCACAGCTGGTGGGATGGCTCCATAGTTGACAGGAACCTAGATTCTGCATTCATTTGTGGGTGGCTTCCATTCTCAAGGTCCTCTCAAGGTTGAAGATGGCTGCTGAAGCTCCAGCCATCGGGTCTGCATTCCAGGAAGGAAGCAGGAAAAAAATCTAAAAAACAAAAGGGCCATACCACATGCCTGCCTCTCTTTTAGGCAGCTTTCCCAGAAGCTTCATTTAACAACTTCCCACTTTCCTCCTATAGACCAGAGCAGTCACACGGCCGTATCTAGCTCCAAGAGACCCAGGGACATGTAATCTCTTAGCTAGGCACACTGCTGCCTTCTCAGCAAAACCAGACTCCGTCACTAAAGAAAAGAGGAAGAAATGCAGGATCGATTCTGCCACAGGTAACGACTCAGGACTTTCAGTTCGCATGATGGGTCAGCGCGGTCAGACATGCGCGCGGGGCGCATTTCTCTCCCCGTTTACCTGGCTCCCACTCTCACCTCACCCTCACTGCCACTCAGTCCGACCATAGCCCGACCGATGACGGCGGTCACTGTCTGTGACACCCTCCACGTGCCGCTCCGTGCTCTCGATCCAGACAGACATGCATAAGCACAAGCTCACACGGACACACACGTGTTTCTGGCTGCCGATTGTTTGATGAGGTTCAATGCACACTTCTGTGCATTTCTTTTCTCATGGGGTCCTGTAGAAATCTCTCCAGGCTAACAGCCCCTCTAACTCTCAACTCGTTCTCCGTGTGGCTGCACAGTGTTCCCTTGTTACGGCAAGTGTCAGTGACCAGTCCCAGGGGAATAACCGAGCGGCACACAGAGAGTTGGAGAGTCAGAGAGTTTTATTGCCGGCGGCCCAGACTGAGGTCAAGCCTCCCGGAATCTGAGCACCTTTTCCGGGTTTTTGTCAGGTTTTATACTTTTTCTG
>CAUYSK010060246.1:0-77983 GCA_963575035.1 Avahi laniger
TTAATAGAGATTGATTAGGATAGGGTAGAAGTAACATGGGAGTGGATGCTTAGGGAAGGTCTCTTGGTGCTGGCAATGGTAGATCAGCAGGAAGTAGCCAGCAGGCAATGATCTGGAGACTGGGAAAGTTTTGCATGCAAAGGGAAAGCAAAGTGCCAGGGCCACTGGGTAGGAATGAGCTTGACCTATTCAGGAATTCGAAGAGCCAGTATGCAGAAGCTTAGCAAATGGGGATGGTGGGATAATACTGACGTCATCAGAGAGAACTATAGCGGCAGACCAAGTGGGGCCTCACAAGGCATGGTGAGGGGTTTGGGTTTTATTTGGAGTAGAAAGGGGAGCCAGTAAAGGGTTTTAAACAGGGAGTGACATGTAAGTGATTTATATTTCAAAAGTATCACTTTTACTGCCGAGTGAAGTAACAGAAAACTATGCCAAGTATGGAGATGGCAGACTGATCAGAAACCTCCTGGAGGAGATCAGACTTGAGCATTTGGATTGGATTTAGAGAAGCTGGGAAGAATGGGGAATGCCCTTCAGCTGAGTGGAAGAGAATATACAGGCAAAGAGGCAGCGAGGCATATCACATAAGAACAACTTCCCTCCAACATGAGCCCAGAGATTGGGATTCTGAGCTCTAGGTTGGTTGCTGGGAGGGACTGAAAATGCTCCAAACAGCTGCCAAGCCAGGATGTGGAGTGCAGGACCAAGATATAATATATAGCCCAACCAAACTGAAAACCAGGCAGAGCGTCCAGCTGTGATGTCTATTCAAAGGGACCAAGTACGGAGACTGAATGCAGGAGTGAGAGTGCTGGATAGAAATCAGGAAGGAAGATTCCAAAGGGCGGTAGGCTGCAGAGCCTGAGAAGAGTGTCTCTCTGGCTGAAATGTAGTAGCAAGTTCTGTGTTGCCTATGGCCAGAGAAGAAGTTATTGATAGTAATGAGACATCAAAGCTCTACCCGCATGCCCATGGGAAGATGACTATCCTCATGTTTCCCTTGGCCATCTCTTGATTAGAGCTTCTGAAATCCAAATCCAGCAACTTCATGGCATTTGTCTGAGTTGTGCTTTATTATTGTTTGTGTGATTATTTGGCTAGAGTCTGGTTCCATAACCAGATGATTAGCTCAGTAAAAGCAGAGACCTTTTCTGATTTTTCTCTTTAATCTATCCTCAGCACAACAGTGAGTACACAATGGTTACTCAGACATTTGCTGAGTAAACAATGCTGCCTCACCTCCTAATTATTTCATGAGTTTATGTCTTCCCTCTTCTAAATCCAAACAAATTAGCACCATTCTAGATTGCGAGTGACATAAACAAGTATACTTTAATTTCATCATATATCCAAGAACATTTGATTGGAGCTTACTATGAATCATTGTGAAAGATGTTCATTAATAAAATGTTAAACAGGCTAAACCAGCCCCCTATTCCCAAGGAACTTAATATTTAGTGGAAGATATTAAACAAATAATTATTTGCAAGGGTATTTGATTATAATTAATGTATTTCCTAAGGAGGAAAAATATAGGGAGTATGAACAGTTTAAACCCATTTTCTACCTTCAGAGAAGAAAAATATTACAACCTTGAAGGAAGAGAGGAACTATAATTTTAATTGTTATTTATAATCTCTATGGTACCTAGAACAGGCCCATTCCTGGTAGTCAAATGCCTGTCAAATTAAAGTATCAAAGTTGACATACAGACAATATACATGAACAATGCCAATCAGTATGTTCTATCAACATAGTGCTGAAATCACAAAGTCCTTATTCTTGCTGTCGCATGTCACATGTGTATGGTGGTCAGGGAATTACTGTCGCGACTCTCTGTGGGATAGGATATTAGACATTTCTTTGCCATCTGTCTACACACATGGAGATGTTGGCTCTTGGCCTGTGTCAGAAATTAGATTGATCAGTATAGAAATACTGGAATGAAACATGTGCAGAGAATACCTCTGGTGGTTATTAAAAGATTAGAATCTCCTTAGAGATTTTAGATTGGGACAGATAGACGTCTACATAAAAGCAGTAAAGAAATTAGGGAGAAAAAGGGAAATATAGAAATGTAAGCAGATAATGGTAGAGAAATTGAAGACCAGGATTTGTTGAGTCCAGAGGAACAATATGTTTTGTTGCTTCACTGATTATGAAGCCATATTTCTTATGGACATAAGTCACCTCTGGGCCTTTGCAGTTGCTGTTCCTTCTTCCTGGAATGCTTTGCTCCTGCCTCTTTGCCCAGTTAATGTGTTTATATTTTCTCCATCTCAGCGGAGCAGACTTGCCTTGATTACTATTCATACAGTGGTTCCTCTCCATTTACTCTTCCATCACCCTGTTATGTCCTTCATCACACCACAATTTGCATTTATCTTGTTGGTATGTACACTTTTAAATTACCTTTCTTTCTCATTAAAATATAACCTTCATGAGGGCATGCATATTTTCTGTGTGGTTTGTCACTTTAAACGCAAAAGCAGTTGAGCCTCTCAGAAGCTCTTTATAAACATTTGTGAAGAAATGAATGAATGTTGATTGGCTATCATAAGGATTATAAGAATGTCATATCGTATTGGTGAAAAGCACTTGAATTTTTCAGACTTATAGAGAAGGAAGTTCTTTAACTGTCTTAGCTTTCTATTCTCTTATTTAACTCCTCAAATAGCATTTTTTGCTTAGTCTAAATGCTCCTGTGCTTAAAGGGAAGCTGTGGCCTATTGTGCTGTTCTCATTGGTAACAATGGTTTTATGTGGAAATTTTGGTCATAAGACCCCTCCTCTCATCTATATAAGAGAGGGTGGGACTAGATGATAATGTAAAGCATCTTCTAAGTCTCAGGTGCTGTGACTCCTAGATGTTACATGTATATATTTTATTCCTTTTTCCAACTAATCTTCCAAAAGGTCAGAATTGGAGGATAGATACTAAGGAAGGCTCTTAGCCAAGCTTACAGAGAGTGGGAAGGTAATGTCAGTGTTAAGTTGGGTCTTGATCTTGTTGCAAAAAGAGCCTCAAATTTTCTAAATCATGTGAAAACCTTAGTTATTAAAATTTGCATGTCTCCATTGAGATGCTCCTGGAAATTCAGACATAATTTTAAGAATTTCAAAAGAAGCCATGAATTGGGCCTAAGGAAAATGCCGGGAAGTGATTTTTCATGTGAAGAAAAGGGTATCTTTCTAAATAGGAATAAGTCAAGAACCTGTGTGGTTTTCACCAACGTTCCAACTCCTACCAGAAATCTTTCTTTTTCTAAGAGTATCTTTGCCATTGATTTAGATGTCAGGGAGCTGCATAGAGGACAATGCTGAAGACAGTGTGTGCAGTTGGGAACTTATGCTCTGCGCTCGGGTCAGCGTTTGGACCACTTGACTCATCTGGGGCAAGTCTTTTAACCTTCCTGAGTTTCATGTTTCTCATCTAAAGTGTGGGTAACAATAATATTGGTATCATAGTACTGCTTGAGTTTTAAATGAGGTAAAATATGAAAAGTGTTTATCACAGTTTATCACAGTTCCTGGTTCATTATCAAGAGCTCTATAAATATTAACTGTGACTCTATTACTATAATACTTGTAATACTCAACAAACATTTGTAAACAGCATTGGTAATGAGACTGAGTAAAGAGTCTCTCCCTAGTATTCCCAATCCCCTTTTTGTGTTCACACACACATTATTTAAACTGTGAGTTCTTTAAAAAACAAGGCATACTGAGCAATGTAACAGTACACCAGCAACTTCCAACTTGTTATGAGTGATTTAAAATGTGAAAGAGACAATTTTTCATAGTTAGTGTAATTCCCTCACCCAATCTGTTTGCTAAACTGTTGTCTTTGCTTTCTGTATTAAAATGTATTTAGTCATTGTATTCAGCTTGTGTTGAATAAAATATGGACTTAGTATTTTTACCAATACTAAAAAATACAATAAAAATATGGGGCCTTGGGTCTACCCTCAAAGAGCCTCCAGGACAGTAGTTAAGAGCTCAGGCTTCAGGGTTATATAGAACCAGTTTCAAATTTTGGCCTCTTTGTTTCCTAGCTATTGGGAAAATTATTTATCAGTTCAACCTAAATTTTCATATGTGTAAAATATAAAATCCTTATTCTATGTTCTTATGATTATAATTTGTGTAATGAATATAAGATGATTCTTGTAAAACCCAAATCAGAGTGTCTAACACGTAATAAGCATCTAATTAATAGCTATTATTATCATTACTAAAATATAGTGTACAACTTAAAAACACCCCACTTTTTTACCATTCCATTCTTACAATAAATATTGCCATTTCTACCCTGTTATTTATCAAGTCAGTCTAGGCTTGTAGGTAGATTAGTAACAACAACAACAAGCACCAAAACCCTTCAAATGTTAATGGCTTCACACAATTAAATATTATTTTTGTCGACCCAAAGACTTCTGTAGTTCCAAACAACTCCTAGGCCAGTTGTCCTCTGTATTATTACTCAAAAATATAAGTTGCATTGCTCTTTTGGTTCCCACCAACTCAACACAAGAAGACATTTCCATGGGTCTAGAAGTGGAAAATCGATATTGAAGAACTCTAATAATATCTTCCGCAACCCCCTTCTCCCCAGTAAACTCCTGGGTATACATAGTAAAAAACTTGTGGAAACGTCAGAGAAAATGCTGGCTCACAGATGAAGGAGATAAAATGGAATGCAGGGACAATTGTAGGAATGTGTTGTCTTTCATGGTAGCATCAATTTGTTTTTTTGTGGTTGCTCAGAGGACTTGGCTGAGAAAGTTAGTTTTTCTTACTGGGAAAAGTATTTTTACCATTTAAAAATATTTTCCATGGCACAGAAGATACATACACCACATTTTTGCCATTTTTGGCTTAAGTAAACATCTTGGGTGCATTCTTATAGAGTTATTATTTTGAACAGTGTTTAGCATAAAAATATAAAAGATACCTAAAAGTAAAAAGAACAATGAAGTCAATTTTTATGTACCTGTCACAAAACTTCAATATTTTGCCAATGCTATTTCCACTCCCTGCCTACTATTCCTGTTAAATTTGAAAACGTATTCCAGATGTTATCATTTTACTAGTAAATTTTTAGAATGCATCCTAACTGATACAGTTATGATAACATTACCTGCATGCCATTGTTGCATATAAATATAACAATTCCCTAATGTCATCTAATTCCTAGTCCATGTTTGAATTTCTATAATTATCTCAAAATAAATCATTTTATGTTTATTTTTAAAAATGAAATTATATCAATGCTATGTGTGAAAACTTAAAAAGATAAAAATAAAACTATAAACTAGTACAAGTTATAACATTTGGTTATTATGTGGCCTTAGTCTGTTTTATGCTGTAAGTTCCCATTACATTGTTTTTAATTCAGGATATTATGGGGGTACAAATATTTTGGTTATATGAAATGCATTTGCCTCGCTCAAGCCAGGGCCACAAGTGTGTCCTTCCCCCAAACAGTGTGCCCTGTCTCCATTATGGAATCCCTATCAAAATTCCACCATCATTCTTTGCAGATTTAGAAACCTGTTATGTTTTTATGCCATTGATTTGTTGGAGAAATTAGATCACTTGTCATGTAGAATGTTGCACATTCTGAATTTACCTGTTCCCTCATGGTTTGGCTTATATTTTTTTTCCTGTAAACTTGTAGGTGGATAAAAAGGATTGATTAAACTGAGGGTCTATTCGTTGGTGGTGTGTATGGATTTTATTTCTGATTAAGTTTTATATTTCAGGCATTTAAAAAAATTTCCTAGGGACTTACTGCTTTGAATAATAGTGGTACAGATTTTATTAGATTAACATTTCTGCTATTAACAATTATAAATGTCAAATAAGATTTATAAAAATAGTTACTTGACAGCATAGGAGAATGACACAAAGCAGGCAGAAACTTGAGGGAATAAAATTATTGAAAAAAGGAAAATATTTATATGGTTTTTTCCCACTTGCAAGAATGGCTGGGAGTTAAGAATCCAGTAAAAGAGAAAAACCACAGAGGGTGGAAACTCCAAACTCTGCATGTATGTTCTCTGCAAACATCAGGTCTTTGATGTATCCTTGAACTGTACATGCATGGGGTGAGCTTCAAGGAGTGAGTTCACTCCTTCATGGAGTGAATTCAAAAGCTAGGGGCAAAAGAGCTGAAAATTCAATGGCTCTCTGGTGCTGGGAAGAGCTTGGAGTGTAAACCTCATTAACTTACGACAGATTAGCAAACCCCTTGGGCTTTGGAGTAGAATCCTGGAAGGACCATGCCCTAGAATTAATAACTACACGGCATAAGACCTGAAACTGTAAAACTACTAAAAGAAAACAAAGGGAAAACTAGACAATGATTTTTTTTTATTTGACCTCAAAAGCACAGGCAACAAAAGCAAAAATACATAAAAGGAATTACATCAAAATGAAGAGCTTCTGCCCAACACAGGAAATGATTAACTGAGTGAGGAGAAAACCTATAGACTGGGAGAAAATATTTGCAAACCATACATCTGATAAAGGATTAATATTCAAAATATATGAAGAACACAAACTCCAAGGTCACATGCCATGACCTGGCTATAAGAGACGGCCCTAGGCTGGGGGTAAAAATCTAGGATTATTAGCATGCAGATGGCATTTATAGTCATGAAACTGGATGAGATCACCAATAAACTAGATGTTGATAAAAAAATGAGAATCATTAGAGTTTTTCAATATTAAGAATTTGGGGAAATTAGGTGCTACTTAGTGGTTTGGCACCTTTGTGCAATTTGCTTAACCCTTCTGATCCTCTATGTCTCAACTCCAAAGAGGATAGTATTTCAATTGCCATATATCTACAATCTACGCACAACTCCTGAAGTTACCTAGGCTTACCTTTTTCATGTATTATCAAGGTTACAAGGCTTAAGTAAAATATCGCATGTGTCATCCATTGTAAGTGCTTGATATATATAAATTCCCTTTATACCAAATATTGTATAAATTAGAGTTGCCCAGGGTAAATTTTTGTCCTTTTTAATACCTTCAACGGCTTCCTTCATGCACTTGGAATAAAGCCTTCATCCCTACTTGGCGGTGCCCCTGCCTCTCTGTGTGACCTCATCCCAGCCCTCCCTTCCCCTTGCTCTGTGCTGACCAAGAGGGCCTTAACATTCTCCTCCACTTGACCCAACTTTGGACAGACGTCTTCCTGACTCTAGGGCCCAAACTTCCCTTTTCTTAGAGCATTTTTTTCTTTAAAAAACTTGCAATTTCTTTCTCTGACTTTTTGAGATGTAAAACTTTTTAAAAACCTCTTGCCAGTTTTACAACCCAAGAGTGTCTCTCAAGGACCCTGGAGCCATCCTTTCGACATGTAATCAAGGAAGATGATGCCCCTGTCTCCCAGTTTCTGTGGGAAGGCAGGAGCCTTTCTGGGTGCTTTGCTCTGAGTCATAAAACGACCTCCTGCCACAAGGGGTTAGAAACTTTACTTTTCCTTTGGGTAAGACCAATTAGTAAAGACAGATGACCTACAGCTTCTCCATTCCATCTTTTAAAAGTTCTCCTGCCCTTGTTTCAGTGGGATTGAATACAGACTGGCCTGGTCTTTCTTCCGTATTATAATGACCTTAAATAATGTCTTCCTTACTTGTTTAACTTTGGTGCAATTTTTGCTTTTTCAGTACCCTCTGGCTATTCTGATGCTAGAACATTCAAGCTGTTCACACATGCTGTGCCTTTTGTCAGGAATTCTCTTTCCGGAGAGTCACCCTTGGGGAATTTCCTTCTTGTCAATAAGAACTCAACTTAAATGCCCTCTCCTTTGAAACCTTTTATGTTTATTCTCTCTCTTGCTGACTTCCTCAGCTTAGTCACTCAGTTACAGCACCCTATTTTATCTCCATATTATTTATAATCACTTGAAATTATTTATAAGTTATTTGCATATGTTTTCTTCTCAACCAGAACATGAGCTTCATGCAGCAGAGAACTTGGCTATGTTGTTGTTGGCTCCATCCTCAGGCCCTAGAATAATGCCTGATATTTAGTAGGTTCTCAATACAATTTCATTCAAGTCTGTTACTTGTCTCTGAGCCCTTCTTATATTTTTATTTAAAAAAATAAATGGAACTCATATTCCCCTTTTCACTGCTTTCTACTTGAGCTGCCTTAAACAGTAGTTAACCACATTTTTGTGCCAGGCCCGTCGTTGCAGAAGTGGGAAAAGTTTTTGAGGGGGTGAGCTTCTGGAAACTGGCCTAGGTTTGATTTGGCAATTCGTGACCACAATGTTTTCTCCCAATGTGGAGGTATGAATTGTATCAGTGAATGGCTGATGTGTGGGTAAATGACTCCCAGCTGAAATTTTCTTACAGGGGCTGGGGGGCACGTGGATCCAACTATTAAGAAAACAGTGTGGTGTGTGTGGTCATCTGCAGAGATCTGCTCTTTGCTGCAACAGAGTGCTGGCTGAGATTTGGCTCAAGTACTGGTTATTTCTAGTCACATAAAGTGTAGAAAGAAGGCAGTTCCAGGTCCCTAATGCACTTTTGCTGGAATAGCTAAATAATTAATCCAGTTTAGGACTGTTTTACTTTTTTTTTTTTTTAATACTTGTTTAGAAAAATGTCCAGGATAATGCAGACTAGAAACATGGCCACTGTTCAGGTTTGTAATAGAGAAATGTGAATTGGTCCATATGATCGATTATAATTGGCATATTCAAAGGCTAAAATCCAAAAGCAACTTCAATTGATTTAAGCTACTGAGCTAACTCATTTCTAAATGCCCAACTCTAGTGTCCTGCTCACTGTCTCTTCCTCTGAGGCCAAGTAGGGGGTCAAGAACTCTTCTAGGAAATGTGATTAATGGTGACATAGTTTAGAGCAAAATCCTACTTCATTATCAGCAGCAGCTGTTGCTCTAAAGGTCTGGAGTTTCTGAATAATTGTTTGAACTCATTTCATTTGTCCTTTTAAGGCAGAAGAGAAGAAATTTGATAAGAAAAATCTTCCCCGGGGGACATGTGTGTATTAGCCAAGAGAACATCAATAGAATGTCCTCACCTTTCACATAGCTGGCATCTGATAATCTCAATAACATTCACAAAAATCACCCAGTGCAGGAGGCTGAAGAAGATAGAGTGATGTTTGTGTAGAAAACAGCAGAGAATAGAGCACTCGCCTTCACAGGAGGAGGAAACTGGAGTCTAGGAAATGTCATGGAGAGGAAACAAGAAATCCAATGTAACAGCTGCAAACATATATTTTTCTGAATTGGTGTGAGATAGGGAGGAGAAATGTTAAATGGTGAGGATAAGGCCGGTGTTCCAGGGAAAGCAATTTTCTTTTCTTTTCTTTTCTTTTTTCTAGTTTTATAGAGGGGAGTTTTACAGAGCGGGAGGGGAAGGAGAATGATTTGGATCACGAAGGTCTAAAGGGAGATACAAATTAAATACAAGAGGATTGAGGAGTTAGGAGTCACTAGCAGGGCACTTTTTAGTTTATGACAAAGAACAGGAGAGAAAAATCCAAACTTACCGTCAAACAGTATATAGCATTGTTTCCCAAACCTTAGCTTTGTTATTGATTTGGCTACTGAGACAACAATCAGGATCCACCCCACCCCATCACACCCCGGTTATACCATACGGGATCTACCATACTGGAAATTAAAGGAGCATCACATTGTAAATTTAAAACTTGTAAAAACCAAGAATTTTTGTGGATTTTATCTGTTAACTGATCTCTCCTGAACCATGCAAGCAGGAGAAGTAATGACACGAGCGATCCCTAACTCACAAAGACAGGTTTTCACAAAAATATTAACAAGTTAGAAGGTGGACAATACAATCCCCAAACCTTTCCCACCAATTCCATCCCCTACATATGACCTAATGATGATCAGTCACTCATATCCATAAGGGCACTGGCAGGCAGAAGGGAATGTTATTTACTTAACAGTTTATTAAACACAAATTTACTGGTGCCAACTCTGTGCCCAGCACTGTTCCATGTGAACAAAGTCCTTGACTGCAAGAACAATATTCTGGTGGGAGAGGCAGACAACAAACAAACTTATGTACAGTATGTCTGCTATTTTAGGTGTTGCGAAGAAAAAGAAAGCAGGATAAGGCAAACCAGGTTGCCTGGGGAGAACTGGTGCTCTTTCACTTAGCACAGCTGGGGAAAGCCTCTCTGGCAGGGTGACTTTGAGCAGAGATCTAAAGGAAACAAGGGAACGAGTTGTGCAGATGACCGAGGAAGAGGTAGCCAGGGTGAGAGATACAGCAAATGAAAAGACCCTGAGGTGGGAGAGGACTGGCATTCTCAGAGATTCATAAAGTGATCGTGGTGACTAGAACAGAATTAGCAAGGAGTCAGGTAAGATGAAGCCAATGTCTATAGGTGTGTTTGTTGGGAAGGCATTCCACAACTCAAGTAGCTGGGAATGGAAAAATCAAAAGGAAGTTGTTGCCAGATGCCAGCTTTTCGGGATCCTCTTGCCTTGCAGAGCTTATGAGAGCTTGGGACAAGGGCAGCAGATTTGAGAGTTTCCGTCTGAGTTCGTTCCCAATTCTATTTTCATGATGGGCCTTTGATGTACTTTGTTGTAGTTGAAATTTTTATTGTGATACTTGTAGATTTGCATTCAGTTTTAAGAAGTAGTACAGAGAGATCCCTTGCACATGTGGCCCATTTTCCTTGATAGTAACATTTTGTGAGATGATAGTGCCATATCATAACTAGGATACTGACATTGATACAATCCATTGATTCTGTTCAGATTTCTCCATTTTGCACTCATAATTGTGTTTGTGTATACATGTGCATTCTGTTTGATGCAATGTCATCGCATGTGTAGGATAATAGACCCACTGCAGCAATCAAGACCCTGAACAGTTCCAACGCAACAAGAATCCCCCATTGGCCTTTTATAACCATACCTACCTCTCTCATTGTATCGATGTCAATATCCTACCTCTTCCTGTCCCGAAACCCTCTAATGTACCCTCCTTTCCTCAATTTCTGTCACTTCAAAATTGTTATATAAATGAAATCATATAGTATGTAAGCTTTGGGAGGTGGCTTTTTTTCCACTCAGCGTAATTACCTAGAAATTTATCCAAATTGTTACATATATAAATAATTCAATCTTTTTTATCGCCGAGTCATGTATCCCATGCTATGAATGCACCATCATTTGTTTATTCATCTGTTGGAAGATACATGGGCTGATTCCAGTTTGGAACTATTATTAATACAGCTACTATGAACACTCATGCTTCTATTTTTGTATAAACATAAGTTGTCACTGAAATAAATGTCTAAGGGTGCAATTACTGAGACCTATGGTACTGGCATTCTTAGTTCTATAAGAATGTAACAAATTGTTTTTCCAAAGTGGCTGTGCCATTTTACATTTCTACCAGGAACACATGAGTGATCCAGTTTCTTTACATCCTTGGCAGTGTTCGGTATTGTAACTATTATTTTTTCACATTAGCTATTCTGATAGAAGTGTGGTGACACCTCACTGTAGTCTTAATTCACATTTCCCTGATGGCTAATGATGTTGAACATCGTTTCATGGGCTTATTTGCCATCTGTATGTCCTCTTCAGTGAAATATATGTTCATCCTTTTCCTTCTATTTTCTTTTTTTTTTTCCTGATTGTTCTTAATTAGATTCTAATTGTATTGTTTTTGTAGTTGTTGCTAATTTTGTTGTTGCTGGGTGAGTTTTGTTTTACTGTCGAGCTTCCCAGATCAGGAGATTTGCTATAGCTGGATCCTCTGTGTCATTTTTGCCCACGACCTCCATGTCTCTAGGTAGAGAAGCAGAGTTTGGTGCCTATAGGAACAAAGTAGCTCCTTAGACTCTGCTGCCAGTGCCCTGATCTTGGACTTCCCAGCCTGAAGAACTGTGAGAAAATGAATGTCTGTTCTTTATAAATTACCCGGTCTGTGGTATTTTGTTATAGCAGCAGGAAATGAACTAAGATAGGAGCCTCCATACTGTTTTCCATAATGCTGTACCACTTCATATTGCACCAGCTGCACACAGAGTTTCAACTTCTTTGCATTCTTGCTAACACTTATTATTTTTTTTTTCAGATGGAGTCTCCCTTCTGTTGCCTGGGCTAGAGTTCAGTGGTGTCATCATAGTTCACTGCAACCTTAAACTCTGGATTCAAGTGATCCTCCTGCCTCAGCATCCCAAGTAGCTGGGACTACAAGGTACACTCCGTGACACCCAACTAATTTTTCTATTAATATATTTGTAGAAAGGGGATCTTTCTCTTGCTTAGGCTGGTTTTGAATTCCTGAGCTCAAGCAATCCTCCTGCCTCAGCCTCCCAAAGTGCTAGGATTACAGACTTGAGCCACCGTGCCTGGCTTATTTTCTGGTTTTTTGATGGTGGTTGTCCTAATGGGTATGTGGTGATATGTCACTGTGGTTTTGATTTGCATTTCCCTGATGATTAGTTATGTTGAACATGTGCTGTGGTCTGAATATTTGTGTCTCTCCAAAATTTATGAATTGAAATCATAAATTCCAAGGTGATGGTATTAAGAGGTATAACGTTTGGGAAGCAATTAGATTATGAGGGCAGAACCCTCATGAATTAGAATCGTGCCCTTGTAAAAGAGGACCAAGGGAGCTTGTTTCCCCGTTGTGCCATATGCAGTTACAGTGGAATAATGTCTGTTTGTTGAGGAACCAGGTCCTCATCAGACACCAAATCTGCTGACATCTTATTCTTGAACTTCTGAGACTCTCGAACTGTGAGAAGTAAATTTCTGTTGTTTATAAGCTTCCTAGTATATGGTATATTGTTACAGCAGCCCGAATGGTCTAAGACAGCATCCTTGGGTTTTTGATTCTTTAATGTTGAGTTTTGAGAATTCTTTATATATTCTGATTAAAATAACTTTGTCAGATATGTAATTCGTAAATATTTTCTCCCATTCCATAATTCGTCTTTATATTTTCTTAACATGGTCTTTCAGACCCTATTAAGCAAAAGCTTTTAATTTTGATGAGGTCCAATTTTTTTTTCTTACGGATTGTACCTTTAGTGCCAAATGCGAGAATTTTTTATCTATTCTTAGATCTTGAAGATTTTCTCTTATGTTTTTTCTAGAAATTTTATGGTTTGGTGTTTCACATTTATGATCTATTTTGAGTTGACTTTTGTAAAAGGTGTGATGCTTAGGTAAAAGTTCTTTATTTTGGTTTATAAGTGTTCAATTGATCCTACACCACTTT
The DNA here is from genome assembly GCA_963575035.1 of Avahi laniger. Lineage (NCBI taxonomy): Eukaryota > Metazoa > Chordata > Mammalia > Primates > Indriidae > Avahi > Avahi laniger. The sequence continues at coordinate 13,274 of CAUYSK010060246.1, forward strand.
TATTGAAAATGCCATCTGTTCTCCATTGAATTGCTTTTGCTACTTTGCCGATTTACTTTCAGTGCCATTCTTCAATTGTCACTGCAGGCCATCCAACCAAACATTGTTGCTCATTGACGATCTGTCTGTAAATGAATTTTCTGTGCTTTGAACTGAAGGTACTGTGGGGTAAAGGAAAGTAGAGAGTTGGAGAAAAACAGTCAGCAACCTCTTTTTCTTCAGCACACTTGGCAAAGAAGCTTCCATTGCCATAGGCAGAATTTGACTGATTGAGACCAATTAGTGTTCAGCTCAATGAACAGTTATTTCCCTTGATCTTTGTCTCTTTGCTTGTAAATAATGGGATGCTCAAAGGGACTTATCTTGGATCCTGGTCCTTCACTGAGTTTCTGTCTCAATCCAACAGACATTACTGTAAGATCCTGCAGGGGTTGGGAACCTGTGGCCTTGGGGCCACATGTGGCCTTCTAGATCCTTCAGTGTGGCCTTTTGACAGAATCTAAATTTACAGAATGAATTCTTTTAACAAGGATGTCTATTACATTTACCTTTTTGTGACTATCTTTATTCATTATTTTATTTCATATACTTATAGATGTCTAGGTAAGTGGTGCAAGTTTTGTTTTTCTGTTCACATATTGTCTTTTGCTTTCATCCATGGGTGTGTGTGTGTGTATGTATGATGGGGAGAGTTGTTTTAGACTCTCTTTTTTGTGTTGTTTTATAATAAATGACAATATAGTAAGATTATGAGGTGGGTGGTAAGTAGTATACTGAAACTGTAATGGGCAATCGTGTCTCTATCTGAAAGAGCTTAAATCAAAATTGTGGGAACATTTTAGAACATTTCCAAGCTGGTTTTCTTTTGACCATTTTTAGAGAAAATGAGCAATTGGATTGAGTCAGGAAAAGAGTAGGAACAGACATATACATTAGAGTCTTAGTTTTAGAGATTTCAAAAGATAGCCTTTAATAATATACCTGAAAAATTCAAGGATACTTCCAGTGAGGTATTATTTTTCTGTAAGCAGAAAGTTTTGGTCTCATCAAGGTTCCAAGGTATGCATACATAGTTTTTTGGTTGGAGAAAGGGAAGATGATGATTTTCCTTTTGCCTATTCTTAGACATAGCTCCATCCTAGGGGTGGAAGGGGCTATGGTGAGGGGTGAGGGTTTGCCCAAGTGGACAGAGTGACCACTGGACTTATCAGAGGTTTCTGCCCAACCAAAGCCTGCTAGTGCCATGGACCTGCTCAGCTGGGTTCTCTCACCAGACATTCCCTTTCTTTCCTCTCTTCTAGTAGATGGAGAAATCTTCCCAATACACAAATGACAGAATTAATCAAACTCCTAGGATTCCATATGCCAACTTCATACTATTATTATGGTCCTTATTATCTAGGGTAATTCTATTATAGTTATTTGTGTATTTTTTCAATCCATCTCTGGTCTTTGCCTCCCTTCAAAGGGAAACCTGTGTCGTATTTAACGTTCTATCCATAAGCTTGGCACAGGGCTTGACTCAATAGATGCTTTTGGAATAAATGCATCCAATGCATATCATTTTCTCTAATAGCTCCCCTGACAATTTCAGTTCATTAGGGATGTTGACTTCACTGAATTCTTACAACAGTCGTTGCCTATACTATACGCATTCTAAGTTCTTCCTTGACACTCCTTTGTATTCCTCTATAGTGTGTTACTGTTATGCTCACCTGCAGAGGTAGATGGACTGCCACACAAGTTTTGTGTTAGTGTCTGACTTCCTGGTGGGCAGTGGCTCTGCGCCAGTCACTTACCCTTGCTCTCTCTCAAGCCATTTTGAACCTGTTGGAACGTCCTGGCTTGCTCTTACAATTAGTTAAATAACAAAGGTTTTCATAACCTCTTGTGCATATGTAACATCATAAAGTCTTGACATCAGCATTGTGTTTTGGGGAGGTCTATTTGCCTTTGCAGGAGACCATATAGCTGACCATACATTAGACAGAGTATTCTTCTGTTATTACCTCATCAGTTCACTGACTATTCATTAATCTTATTTTGATGCATAAGAATAGCTAAATTTGAGTGTCTATCATACATGTGCCATGACACAAGGAAAAGTTTTAAAGTATGGATACAGCAGTTTCTTCCCATAGCCCCCAGCTCACTAAATCTCTTTACTTTGTATATGGAGGCATTTCTGGCCCCCACAGTAAACAGTCATATGTGAATACCCCACTAGCAAATCAGAAGCTAAAACTATTATACAAATACACAACTATGAAACAAACACACAAGCAAAATGCACTAGGTCAAATAAGTAACAGAAAGATTTAAATTCAAGGAAGGGAAGATAAAGATGAAAAAGAATTATGCATGAGGAGAGGGTAAAATTTTGAAACTTTCTCTCCCTGGAGTAAGGACTGCCTCTATCAGAAGAAACACCAAGACAGAGGCACTATCCTTAAGGGTGTTCCAAGTTTATTAAACTTGACGGTGCTTTAGGGAAAATCGAGTTTCTCTCATTGTAATTTGGAGGGGTTGCAGAATCTCAGCAGCTGACCAATTATCCTCTTCAGCATCTTCAAGGAGCAAGTGAAGCAGCAGAGTGGGTGGGGGACAGAGTTTTTAGACCCATAGCAGGGCATCAGCTCTGCTTCGGAGCTTCCTGATACTCATAAGCAGAATCACTTTCAAATGCATCGACCACGGAGGGGTAAAGTGGCCACTGGTTCCCTTCAAACCCGTTGCCTATAGGAACGTTTCCCTAGGGTAAAGGATTCGTGATAGGAGGGCTCATTTTAAAATTTCTGATACACATTTTGCCTATGGTGGAGAGAAAACAAAAAGCTATCAATTAACCTCTAGCTCCCAGTGTCTTCAATCATGAAACTTTAAGAAGGGACCCTTCTGAATCAGGGCCTGAGCAAGTTTTGACCTTAGCTAAGAAAGGGCCTATTTTCTATACACTTTTTTACTATTTTCACAAAGGTGGTGGCTGCTTTGAATAATCAATTTGGCAATGACCACAGCACCTCTATACCAGTAAAGCACAGGATTTTTAGTTTTAAAAAAATATGCTCCATTCCATTCTTCTTAAGTTTCCAAACTCTGTACATAAGAAGCTATTTTTTCATTAAAAATAGAAGTCACACTGGCCCCTCTTGCCATTAATAGGATGTGAAAGCTGTAAAATAATCTCCTTACAAATTTTCTAAAAGCAAACATTAATCCCTTTTGATACAACTAAACAAAACAGTGTCTTTAAAATATTAAAGCATTTTCGCACATGCACAATTAGCTGATTAAGCTACCAAAGGTGCAATTATTCAATTATGATGAAAGGGGGGGAATTAAAATTAGATGCGGCTCTTTCTAGAAAGAGTAATTACATTGTGACAGCAAGGAAACATGAATGATATTTAAATCAAAGAAGTAGAAGAGCTAGGAAATGTTTCACCACGAATATAGGAGCAGAGAAGGGAAAGAAATTAGTTGCCATGACTGGCTGGGATTGGTAAAGAAAGAACAGAAGAGGGGAAGGGGAATAGGTAAGAGAGAGGGTGGAAGAAACTTACTCGAATATACCAGGGAATATAACTGGAACAGTCAAGAAGATGTATTTTCTTCCCCCCAATTTTTTTTTTCTGGACAGTATAATAATACATTAAGCAATCAAACTACTTTCTGGATGAAATGCTGGGCAGGATGCTGTAGAGCACAATTGTTTTAAGGCCAATTACGGAAGATAATAGTTGATCTCACATGACTGCTCTTTGTTCGCATTTGGGTTATAAGCTGAATAAGAAAGCGTTCTGGAAGAGCTGCACTTTCCCAGAGAAAGCACTTCATAAGGGCTTGAAACTTAGCGTATTGGGAGATGATAAATAACGTAGGTGCAGACAGTCTACCAAAAATCTTCGGCCTATGTCCTTCTCTTCTCTCTGTGCGTTCACTCTAGCAACATATGTTGGACACCCACCGAATGTCAAGCACCACGCTGGGCACTGGTGATAGATACAGTGGCCAAGAAGATAAGTATTTTCTCTGCCCTAACAGGGCCCCATCTTTCTCTTCATATAAATGACTTCTTTCCCTCATCTCCTGATTTCTAATGGGACTCAGGCCATAGGTTTTAAAAACTTTTTGAATACTACAGAAAAACACAAAGAATCATTTGATTTTATAGCTGCCTTAAGGATTTTGTCCTAAACTCTTTCAAAACAGTGACCTATGATTGAAATTTCCATGCTTTTTAGCAACTGAGATGAATTCCCTGAATATTCCCTAATATTCATTTATAACCTTGAAAGGTTTTTAGCTCTGGAACTCTGAGTGTTTTTGCTGTTGTTGTTTATTTTGTGTTTCTCTTCTAGCTGAGAAGCCACCCTTTGTAAATCTTGACACACTTGAGACTTGTCATGGGTTATCTTACAGAACATGTAATTTCAGAGACTTTCCGAATGAGTTTGGGCTCCATTCCCAGAGAATTTACTGGAAACCACAACTTCACCAGAAATAGGCCAACTATTCCTAGCCCCTTAGATGTGTGTGGGACAACAGAAGCATCAGCACCCCGAGGCAGAGTCCTTCAGGATGACGGAGGTCAGGAAAGAAAACATAGTCACTGCAAAAGTCATCAATTCACTTGGCAGATTTAGAAACCGAGGGGAGATTAAAATCTATCTGATTGTTATTTGATATTAGAGAAAACTTGCTAATAAAGGCCCCAGGGCAAAAAGTATGAGACATTGATAAGCTGCAGGTTACTAATGAGACTCTCTATTCCAAATTTGGGTTGGTCACTTTATATAATAACATTGGTAGATCTCAAGTTTCAGGGTTCCCAGGTGTCTCATTGGGCAAATAAAAAAATTCTGCAGCATTACATGAGGCATCATTTAAACTATCTGAAACCGTTACTCTCCTTCTTAGGTTTCATATTTAATATTAAGAACTAAATGAGATCATGGAAAGGATGATCTATTTAGGGAGGGTCCTTTGATAGCGGCTGCTGGACTTAGCATTGTAAGGGGAGTGTTCCTTTATTGTATCGCTTACAGATTAGTCCATATTCTTTGAACACATGTTGGAAATATATTTTCCAAGCCTTCCTCCTTCCTCCCTGCAATAGCAGTCTCTATTCAACTGGCTGGTTTGATTTCTTTTCCATATTGACTCAAGTTATGGCTCTCCGGTGATGGTGCAGAAAAGCCACATGAATTTTGTGCGATTGTTATTGCTGCTATGATTTTTATGGTGCAGTATCTCCACGTGCTTGTGAATTTAAACATCATTTTACTTGTCAGGCAGTTCGTTTGCATGTCTTTCTAAGTCACAATTTCTCAGCAAACACACGGTCAGGAATCACCTGGATTTTCCTTGCCACTTGGCCCAAGGGATGCTGGGTTGTCAGTGTTAGAGCCAAAGCATGGAGGATTCCTTTGAAAGTCTTCTGTTTCCATTGGCTAGGAGGAGAGAGTGAACATTTATAAAAGTAGAAATAGGTAAAATAAAGTGTTTATGGATGGAGGCTCATTATTTCAATAATTATTGAAATAATGGGTCCTTTTTAAAAACTAAGAATTAATATTATAATAACTATTTATTGTTTTTTCTTTGCCAGACATTTAATTAGTCCTCCACTCTGCCATGAGATCTCTTCACTAGATTATCTAACTCCTTCAAACATAATAATAATAATAACCAAACAGCAGCTGTACTAACAATAGCTAACATTTATTGAGTAACTACATGTGCCAGGTACTGTTCTAAGGACTTTATTAATTATTTGATCTTCACAGCAAACTAATGAGATAGTACAGCAGGCAAGGTCCCAGAAGGAAACAGATATTAAATAGCATGCCCAATTAAGACAAATATAGAGAATTTTATGAAGGAGACAATTTTCAAAGGTGTGGATCATCCTAAGAAAAATCAACAGAGGATGGTGAAGAAAAACATGGGGCCATAACCACCGCTAGGATCATGGGGTCTGAAAAGTGAATAGTTATTAAAATCTAGAGAGAGTAGATATATTATAGATATGGCAGGGGGCCACTCAACTGGAAATGTGTCCTGAAGAACCAGCTACCACCACTGCTCTTCAGATGAGGGAGGAGGAGAAAATGTATTTATGAACAAAGGTAGCTGCTACAATTCTCAACTTCTGTAAGTGGTTATGTTGCCTAGGTTTATAATTGTAGCTTCTCTATTTCACCACCCATCATACTCTTTCCCTCTGCCAGCACTTTAGCTGAAAAAATTCTGTACCTGGTGAAGTGATCCAAAACCTTCATTGTCAGCATCTATGTCCTAGGTAGCCCCACTATTCCAGGATCCCATTTTGTCATTGAGGACAGGAATACAATTCCCTTTGTAACACCTCCAGTCGTGCCTAGTCCAAAAGCACAGCTGACATACTATTTTCAAAGGATGCCTGTGCCCCCTCACGGGTACATTTTTAAAGATTTTAGTAAAGAGAGTGTCCTCAGGATGCTCCTGGGGTAGTGGTGGTTAAGACATGGCTGGACAGGTTACATATACGAGGTCTGTTCCGCCATTTTCATCTCCCTGTGTCTTCTGACTCCTTCCCCAATATTATGCCAGTGAAGTTCTGATATTTTAACCTCGTTGGCTTGAGTCCATTATTGAATCCAAGTTTAATTAGCCAACCAAACAGACTATTAATTCTATTCCCAGTGAAGTGAATATACCCATATCAACAGATTTGACTCATAAGCAGTTTTATATTTTGGCATCTTTTTGTCTAACTCCCTTAGCGTTCACTCCTCGTGTATGCTACGCTGACTCCCTCCTGCTGATCTGGCAATGTCCTGAAGCCATTTTGGCACATACACTATTTCCTTCTAGACCAGACCCTCTAATTCTCTGTTTTGGCTATGCTAGGATTTATGGTTTACTGATTTTGTATTGAGAATACCCACCTCTGTCAGAGAGATTTAGGGATGAAGGTTCTCAGCCTCATCTGTGTTCTGCCCAAACGTAGCCTTCCAGTGTGTCAGGGTTTCACTCCTTCTCCACGAGTGTCATTGCATAAACGATCTGTGGGGCTGAGCATTTAATTGGTGTCCCAACTCAGCATCACTCACAATCAGGCCCCGGATCCCGTCACAGACCTATCAGCCCTGTGACTGCAGCAGAAAAAGGCCTGCTGCAAAGCTATCATCAGTGCCTTCTGATTTTCCACTTGAGTTACTAGCTGGGAAGTTAAAGACTCCAATTTGTCCATTCTCTGGGGGTCTATCAGCTCTCCAGGGCTGTCAGCAGCAGCTAACTAACCCCAACACATTCTGATCAATACTGTCACCATGGAAACGAAATGCCACAACCACTCGATCTCCCAATACCCGTGCCTTCCATTAACACTTTATCCCAGGCCCTCTTCAGTGATAACTCCACTAAATATAATGTCCTCATATCTCACAGAATACTGGTGTCCCATTTACTTCCTACAGGGAGACTGTCTGTGTCCTTCTCAAATACGGAGGGGCCTAACCTCAGAATTCCATTCTGGGCTTATGTCCTCAAGTCCTTCTTGTCACATCAGCTGTGGTCTTGGCAGGAAACAAATGAGTCACTCGCATGGGGTGATTTAAGAGATTCGAGGAAAGAGACAGCATAGTTGCAAAGCTGCGATCAGAGTTAGAGAAGATAACAGAGTTGGTGAACACTCTAGCTAGTGCTGACTCGCACAGTTAGTTGTCACCAACTCCAGGACTGAAGGGGCAGGGGAGGGAAGTTGCTACAGAATTTGGAGAGGAAAACCACAGTTCTAAGAGAGGGCCATTTAACTGGAGCTCTGGTTTGAGTAGAGAGTGGCAGGCACGGAGACCTGATGGGAAGGGATCCGGAGGAATAAGGATACCTACCTCACTCCTGCCCACGTTCTGTCCATCTGTGCTCCCCACGAGCCGGTCCCTCTGGCAAGGCAGCCTGTTGATCTACTCTGCCGAGGTCACCTCCCAGGGCAGGGAGCAGGATGGGCACACATGGGGAGTCATTGTGTGGGGAACAAAGGGAAAATACTTAGCACAAGGAGATACTGTTACTATTCTCATTTTACCGATAAGAAAACTAAAGTTCTGAGAATAAGAATCACTTGGGCAAAGTCGTTCAGCTAGGATTTCAGCAAAACTGAACTCATTCTAGTCACTCGTAACTGCCAGAGAAACTGCTTTATAGAGCGGTTATTTGGCACTTTATTATACAAAGCACTTTCTTGCTAAAGAGTCCTTATTTTATCATTAAAAATGTTTCTGAGATACAAATTGCAAATTACTCCATTTTACAGAGGAGAAAGCTAGGACCTAGAGAGTTAAGCTATGTTCCTAAGCCTCACACTTGGTAGATGCTAGAGCCATATGGAACGCAGGTTGCCGGACTCCCAATACCATCCTCAGGCCACCATATATATAGGGTATAGGGTGTAAGGGTTTGCTTTATTTCCTTCCTCCCTCCCTCCCTCCTCCTTTCATTTCTTCTATCCTGCCTTTGGCTCTTTCTGTTTCTTTTTGGCAATCCCCTTTTATTTTTAATGTGGAGTATTCCTATTCTTAGGTTGAACAATAAATATGTTTAGTTTTTTCATCTGTTTTCCAAAGGATAACTCTTGACACAATTGCAAGCTGGGTGGAGTTTCTTATTCCACACCCCCTTGCACACTCACGACCACCCGAGTGTCCACGTCATCCGTGAGCTTTTCCATCTCTAGGCACTTAGGAGCGGCCTGTCCAGCTCACAGCATGGGAATACGAAAGCAGGGAATTCACCTTTTGCTTTGTTGAGACAAACATTTCAGTGTAAGCTCTGGGCTATTAGAATTCCTGAGCTATAAATAACTGATTAAAAAATAAAACAGTATTATTTTTCAAAGGTTTGTGGTTTAGTATTTTATCAGCAGACAAGGAAAATAATTAATGGGAAAATGGGACAAATGTTCCTAGAGTATTCGCCCAGCCTATTTAAAGAATTGTTAAAATGACACTATTCTCTAACACCATTACCATTTTATTTTTGCTTACTTTTTCTTCTGGGAATTAGGATATCAGGATGATTTTTATCTGTTGTGATATTCTGGAAGTGTCGTAAAAGTAGTAAGTAAATTATATGACTTTTTGAGGCAGCTGTATGTTTGTATTATGTTAAATGGGAGGATTAGTCAACTACAGGTCTCTTTTCCTCTTTATTCTACTTTCTTTGCTGTCACATTCTGTCAAGAATAGATTTTCCTTTAAAGTGTCAGATGGCAATCTCAACTTCAGTAACTGAGCAAATTCTGCACCTCGCTTTGTCCTTGTGTTAATTTCTGTGCTCTGGATGTGATGTTCAAGTGGGGATACAAATAAAGTTCTGAAAGTGTTTTAATTGGGAGATTATAAGCACATGTTACTTTGTCCCACTGCAGTTTTTGATAATACATTTAATGTGTTTTTATTGAGTGCCTACTTTGTGCTGGCACTGTAGTACATGCTGGGGTAGCTGGAGCAAGGTGCAGGAAGACAGGTATCAGGAAGCACATTCCAGAATGTAGCCATGCACTAGATTGTAGAAGGCCTTGGAAGGGAGATCCCAGGGCAGTGGTACCTTTCTTCTCTCAATGGTTAACTTTCCAGTAAAGTAGATTCTGGTGAAAAGACGAAGACTGACAGCAAAGCTGGTGCAGACTATGCACAAAGCTGAAAGTGATAGCAGGTTCTTTCACTACCATTTGAACTTTGAAACACCACTCCCTTGATTTTAAGCCATGACCAAGAGCCAGGCAAGCCTAGTGCCCATAGTCAAACCCTAAAGCCTCAACCAGTGAGTCCTAAGAGGCATGGTGACCTTCTGCCAGTTACACTTTTTGAAAGATCCCTTTTCTCATTTACAAAATGGGAGCAGTAATTTCTTTTCAAGAGAATGTCATGAGTATTCTGTGAGACAATTTTTAAACATGCTCAGCTCGGAGCATTGCACAATATCAAGGGCTTAATAAATATTTTCTATTAGAATGATTATGTTATGGTACTAAAGGTTATTCTTTAAAGCATGGCTCAGGGCTATTTGGAAAATGATATATGTAGCCATTTGACATACAGACATATGGAGTCATTTTCTGAGAAAAGATAATCAGCTGTAGTGATTATGGTAATTTCAGTAGAGAATTTCCCTTTTGAGTAATATTCTTGGTCTTATTTCAAGGTATTCTTCAACTGTGTCTTTGCTCCCCAAAATATTAAATTATACTACATTAGTTAATGAAGTGAATAATGCTGCTGGTGAGCTTGACATTTTCTGACCAGTTGAAAAAATTAACCCTGCTGACTATAAACAGTCAGGAAATCGGTGACCTTTCCACCGTTAGCATCATTATGAAGCATAAAAAAGGTAAAGAGAAAATGATTTATGTCTTTAAAATGAATTATGGAGTCATTCATGCCCATGAGCACAACACTAGGTTTCTAAGAAGGCAGTTTTCCCAGCTGCTCCGTAAATGCATAAACCAAAATGAAGATTAATGCCATACTATCTCAGAAATGCAGGTTTGAATATGCTTATCACCATGTTGCAGCTTGATGCTGTGGATACAAAGTATTTATAATACTGTACTATCACCATTAGCCCCATTGTGCAGATGAGGAACCTAAGGCGTAGAAGAATACCATTGCAGCATGGATTTCCTGTATCCTGCCTTTGAAGATCGTTGTGTGAGATCGTGAGTGTGGACACTCTCACACGATCAGTCTGGATTGATCTATGCTTGTGTCATCTAGTTGTAGAAAATGACACCGCGAGTTCTAAACGGCAGTGATAGAACAAATGCGGACCTCAGCATTGTACGTGTTCTTCCTCTCTCCTCCTCATTTGTTGAAAAGTTAATAAAAGAGAAAAATAAGACCCTGTGAACCAGAGTTACTTCAAAGCAGTAAGCAAACGGGAAACTACTGGCCCCCTTCTCTAATCTTTTGTCCTTCCGTGACTAGCCCTGCTCCAGCCACACAGGCCTTCTTTTTGTGTCTTAATATGACAAACTTATCCCCACCTTGAGGATGTTGCACTTGCTACTTTCTCCCGGCTCATTTTCCTCCAGACTTTATCTTGTCTTTTTCTTGCCTCCCAGGTCTTGGCTCAGGTATTACCTCCAGGGAGAGGTCTTTCCTGATTTCCGTCTCCCGTAATCATCAACTCTGTTTACTTCTATCCTTTGCATTCTCTAGCATTTTTCACACGTGTGTGTATTTATGAATTGTCTGTATCATCCTCGGGAATGTACAATCAATAAGGTGAGGACTCTCCTGTCTTGTTCAATGTTAAATCCCCAGTGCAGGGCATATAGTAGGTGCTCAGCAAACTTTGTTGAATGTGCAGACAAATATTGCAGTGGGGAACGGCATCAGATAAGGGGGTGCTCCTGATGCTTTCATGTAAAATACATCTTTCTAGTATATCGATTGTATCTGCCTTAAGAATCAGAGCCTGAATGTCGAAATCATTAAAAGGGCAAAACAAGAGATAGGTACAATTCGCTTAATTATCTGAGATTGCTTGATAGTGTATAAGACTGGAGCTATTAACAGCCATCTTGCCAACATCCAAGAGGAGCTTGCTGGGCAGTGAATCCATCACAGAGAAAGCTGTGTCCCTGAAGATAATGTAGGAGCCCCTGGATTCAGCTTTGCCTCAATGCCACACTTGGTGTCCCCAGTTATGTCAGTAGTTGGATTTCAATGAGTTGAATTTGTGTCACTTGCAACTTAAGGAATTCTGGCTGATTCAGGACCAATTTCTTTATCATTTTAAGTGCTCAAGCTAAGGATGAATGAGATCACTTTGGGATATTATTAGCAGTGATTCATGCTTCAGGTAAGAGGTAAAACTAGCCCTCGAAGCTTACTTCCCATATTAAAAGTCCGTGAGAGCCTTTTTCATTATTTTGGAGTTTTCCCTGGTTAAATGGAGATGGCTCCATGGTTTTCCCTGATTTATGTTTAAAGGTGTATCTGTCAGTCTGGAAATCCTTGGATGGATGTGCTGAATATCTTCCATTTGCCACTCAAGATACACCTTCCACCCTTTTCCACCTTACTCTGTGCCCTGGAAGGGCTGACCTGTGTAGATTACGTCAGTGAGTCCTCTTTCCTTCTGATTTATGCCAAGAACTGGTAGGAGAAGAGCACGGTGCTGGTGTTGTTTCTCTGGGTCCATGCCTGTGGCATCACCACGGCCTAACTGCTTCCCTTAACTACAGCTTAAACTAAAGCTAAGGTGCTTTCAGGTGTCCTTTCCACAGAGCTCGCTCTGTCTTTAGGTTCCTGCAACTGCTCCCTTCCCTTGCCCTTTCATACCTAGGAATGTTCATGATGCAGCACCCTGCTTAGACCTATGACCAAGAAATCTGGCCACACAGAAAGTGATATTCCAGGACTGACAGCTCTGGACAAAGCAATTCAGAATTCAGCTTGAAGTTGTTGATCATTAATCAGATATATCATGGTAAACATAATTAGCTAAACCAGTAAATAATCATGCTAAAAAATTAATGTTGGAAACTTGTCGAATATGTATGTTTGATGTTTTCCATCTATGCTGAGTCTTGGATAACTGTCACTTGCAATGTTTACGTGGGGATCTTATTGAAAAAGGTCCAGGAATCATTAGTAAAGGATTATGAAGAGCTCTAGCCTTTGGTTTATTAAGTGGAACATTTTATATCTTATGGAGCTAGTGCATATATTGGTTAACATTATGGCCTTGGGTGTCAAAGAAACCTGGATTTGTCTCCTAAAGTAACTACTGATGAGCTGCATGCCCTTGAGAAATCGAATAACTTTTACAAACTCTACTTCCTCTTTTGTGAAATAAAGGTTATAATAGTATTTATCACACATTGTATATAAAGCGCTTAGTACAGTGTAAATGTTCAGTTAGCTATTACTGTTAGTATCACTGTGACTATTACAATATTATATTTCCTTCGTGAAAAGGCACCTTTTTACCACTTATATCAAAGACTTATAAACTCAAATTGTATAGGGGTAGCCAGTAAGGTGTATGAGTGAAGATGTGTAGACTTAAGAAGCCATTTTTCCCTCTTAATCTCTTCTTTATGGTGCTACTTTTGACAGAGACATAGAGATATATTTCTGCTCTAAGAAAAACAGCCATGTAAGCTTAATGACAAATGGCAAGTGACACTGGGCCTAGCTTTTCAGGGAAGGGAACAGCCACCTTTCAGCTCCTAGTGCTTATTACCTCGTAGGACTTTGTAGGGATGGAATACTGCCGGACGTTTCCAAGAGAAAACTACTTGATTTTTCAAGATAATTTGGAAATTTAAATTTTTTGTGAAACCTCTCCATTTTTAAATATTTGTTCAATGTTTTTAAGCCCATACCAGGAAAATAAAACACACCTGCAGACTAAATTGAGATTGTGGGGCACCCGTGTGAGCTCTGACCTAGGGGATTAGAATCACTGGTTCTAATTAATCACCTGTTTTAATTTATGGGAAACAAGGAAATCAAGGGTTAAATCAGCATACACATACTTTTTTCCTGTGATGGAATTCAGGCTAAGACAGCGCCTGAGAAATTAGCATTGGACTAAAATAGAGTATCCCGCACTCCCCTCTCGCCACCCCTAACGCTCGGTCCCTGGTCCCAACAACAAGTGCAGAAGAGGGAGGTTCCGCAACGAGCAGATCCTCAAGGGTATCAAGTCCGGTTGGCAAAGAACTAAGTAAGTGAAATAGAGAAAGACCCTGAGCCTTTAGTTTCTCTTATCCCTTAGCTGTCACAGTTAAAACACCCTGTGCTAAAGAGGGAAAAAAAGGATGTTGGCCTGACCTCCTTTCTGTGTTGTTTTTCCACTTGCCTGCGGGCTTCATTAAATGTGCGGAAACAAGCTAGTCTTGGGAAGCTTGTAAGCGGAAGGCAGAGAGAAGTCCCTCAAATAAGCACCCTACAACATCTACATAGTTATTCCTTCCCGTGGAAGTGCTGGAGGCGAGGAAAGGTGGAGTGGGAATCTCCTGTTCCCGGAGCCCTTCAACATCTTAAAGAGGGTGGAAAATAACCCAGCAGTGGGCTTGCGGTGGGAACTGGAGTGCCGTCCAATGCTGAGTTGTTAGGGAGGGGTTTAATTTTCTCTAATGCCCTTCACAGATTTCACAGATCCTCTAATTTGTCTTTGCTTACACACTCCTTGTTCTCCACTCTCATTTTTACCTAGATTCCTTCCTTCATTTAAGGACTCTTTTATTCATTTAGTTTTTATTAAATGACTATTACGTTTGTCCTAGACACTATGCCAGGCACTGGGGATGTTATGGAAACCAAGCAACTGTGTAAGGGATGAGAGAGATTGTAAACAATCATGTTGATAATCGCAACACGGAGTGCAGCCTTTATTCTCACTCCTACCTGATTTGATATAAATTTTCCAGTACTTTGTGAGTCCAGAATTCATCAATCTTAAAAGTACTGCTTTATGTTTGAATATGCCTTCTTTAACTCTGGATTCAAATTGCCTTGGTTTAATCCCAGTTCCTTCTCATTTACAAGCTGTGTGCGTTTGGGCATATTACTTAACTTTTCTGTGCCTCAATGTATTTATAAAATGGGATTATAATAAAACCTGATTTATAGTAGCGTTGAGACAATCAAAAAAGGAAATAGAGCTCAATACAGTGTCTGGCTCATAGTTAATGTTCATTATGGTAGCTTCTAATAATAGTATTAATTGTTATAGTATTATTAATTGTCTAATTTCTTAGGTATGTAGGGCAGAGTGAACAAATCACTGTAAAACTAAGCAGATTTAGATTGCATGGAGGATTGAGATAATGATTGCAATTACAAAAGACAAAAAAGCAAAATTAGACAAGAAGAAGGGATCTGTGGTTTGAACTGCTTAAGTTAGCTGTGATGGTAGAGCAGCGACTTGTATAATTTTCCTGTGAATGTAATCACTGCTGATAAGGAATCAAGTCCCATATTTTCATGAAAAATCTACATGATTTCTTTAAATCTATACTTGATTTTGTCAGTATTGACCACAACTAGTTTTAAGGTTTTAAGGATATTATACAGGATGCTATTGGATGCAAGTTACAGAAACAAAACAGGAACTAGGTTCATGTAGAGGGAAATTGGCATCAGGGATAGATAGGACTTGACTAACATTCCTCCTTCTCTTTCTCCTTTCCCTGATAATGTCTGCATTTTAGCTTTTTAATCTCTTCTACTATAGATGGATGTTCTCCATGCAGCATGGACCATGGTCTCATGCTTCCACCAGTGTACAGAGGGTTTCTCCAACCCTAGCTTGATTTTGATACATCCTGGGCAGGGTGTCTGATTGGTCCTGCTCAGGTCACATGTCCACATATTGGACCAATGACTGTGACAAGGGAAGAAGGGATGTCCTATAATTCTATTAGCTTGGATCAGTACCTTCCTCTGTAACCAAAAGTTTGAGTATACTATCAGAAGTCGCGATAGGGAATGAAGTATAGCACAAAGCTGGAAATTTTGTGAAACAACCAGCCACCTCAATTTGTATCCACTTCAGAGGAGCCAGAAAGCAGTTAATAATCTTTCTTCACATGTATTTTTTGATAGTATGTGATGATTGTTAGATTTATTCTAAAGCTTTAAAGACATTTGAGCTATGATGAATTTTAAGAAGTTTTTACTCTAAGTTAATTTTTTAGTGTCATGACATTGGACTTCGTCATTTTTAAGCTTATATCCCAGCCTTACAATATCTTGTTAGTTCCTTGAAATCTATCCAGGAAATTCCACTAACTTCAAAAGGAATCATTCGTATTACTGACATTTAAAAAAAATCTGTACTTTATTGCGGAGAATAAAACCCTGAGGGGAGAAAGAAAACAATGCCACATTGTTTATAATTCCATATAAAAGACGTGACTAAAAGTGTTCTTTAAATGGGATGGGGTAAAACATATGGCTTACTGTGGCACATAGTAAGACTTCAATGGGGGCATATATTCATTCCTCTCTTCTCACCCTTTCCTCTGAGGACAGGTGAGGCATTTATGATCCAGTTTGCATGCAAAGCCATATTCACCAGAACAGGTGTTTCACTCTGGGTTTTATACTGTGCAATTATTACAGGAGGGAAATGAGAATTCCTAGACATAGAAAATTTAGATACATCTTTTCCTGATAAACGGCTTTTTCACATTTGTATACCAATTCTCCTCCTCTCAAATCTCTCCCACACCTTAAATATTCTTTCTTTTATTTGGAAAATAGAAAAGGAAATCTCCAATTTATTCAAAACTTATTTACTGAATGTATGATATTCATAAAAATTCATGCTGTTTAGATGAACATTATTCAAATGTTTGGGGCATGACTACCTGATGTACATTACACTGTGATGAAAATTAAATTGTTTGATGATGAGTTTCTATATTCCAACATTGCGAGAAACATTTGGTTGATGAGAGGCTGGCTGTCTTGAAACCAATTATAATTTTATTTTATGACCAGCTTTTACTATCATCTTTTAACTCTGGGGATGAAACATTTAAATTTCAATTAAAAATCAAGAAGCTTCTGTCTCCAATGAAATGCTTTATTCAGAGGAAATTCATTAAGTAGCTACTGTAAATGGAACCCTGCACCAATAGAATTAGATTGGATACAGAATAACTCTGCTATCACCCTAATACCATTACTATTGTGAGACCAATGGAAGATTTAGAATATTGCAACAACAAATATCTCTATAGAAAATGTAATTGGACTGTGACTTTTATCAATATGATTTTAGATTTTTCAATTTTGTGACTAAGCTGAGGAATGTAGAGAGAGGAGGTGGTTTTTCTGAAGTGGCATATGGAATTTACCTAGGTTTTTGAATCCCAAACTCCCTGCTCCCAATTTTCCCCATAATTTATTTCATATATCAGTGGAAGAATGCTATTAAATTCTAAGAAAGACTTAAAAATAACCTCCTTTCTCTTATTTTTATTGATTTTTTATTTTTTTGAGCTGAGCGATAGTCTGGCTTGTTGATTGAAAGCGGACCCATTCAAGGATTTATTTATGAGTTTAGAATTCAACAGGGAGATATATTCTCTTTTTGTTGTGCTCAACAGCACATTCCGGATATGTATTACATGTCATGAAAATACTCATAAAATTTTTGGGAAAAATTCCCAGATCCAGTTACACAAACATAAAACAAGCTACCTTACTCATTATAAAAAAAATAAATAAATAAAAAAATAAAACTGGAATATATATCATTCTTCCAGGATAATCACCTGTTGATTATAGTTTAGTATTAAAGTCTTTTCTGAGCTTGGACTGAGTTTAGGTTTTCTCTTTTTTCTGTGCATTTTGAACTATTAACTTGGCACATTTATGTGCATAAGAGAGAAGAAAATGACATTTGTAGGATATCACTTGGGTGAGAACAACTAGATTGCAAACTCCTTCAGGGCAAGGAAAATATATAATAGATTTTTATGACCCCTGTTAACATAGCATCTTACTCATGACTGATATTCAGATAGAGGGTGATAAATGAATAGCTAAATAAACCAATGTATAAAATAGATATATTAGTCAAGGAAATGAAGCCAGTTCAGATGTTGGCTTCATTAAAAATGAGAGCAAATATGAAGAAATCGATGGTTTTTCAAACATACGGAAAAGCAGAGGTAACAAAATTATCAACCACTAACATGTTCACCTATGATATTTAACAATTCTTAATAACTTGCCATCTATGTATACGTATGTCATATATGCAATGTGTATGTGTGCATTAAAGTGTTCCAGTCAGTTACAGTCTTCTTTTTAATGCTCAGATTGTCCCAAATAAGTTCTCTCCTTCCAGTTATCTCCTTTATTTTTTCAATATAATCCAAATAGTCTCTGAAAACTTTCTTGCTTTCAGGCAAAAGATGTCATAAGTATAGCTAGACTTCTCCTTCTTTAGACCTGAAATCAACTATTTATCCAAGGAACTCAATTTCGGTTAAAATCAATGGTGTTTAGAGATGAAAATATGGTTCTGGGGTGACATTGCTTCTAGACTCTTACTGGACAAAGCCGAGAAGTGTGTGTGTATGTGTGTGTATGCATGTATGTGTAAAAAAATTGTATTGATTTTAAGTTTTTACTCAGTTTCCTTGATTTTATACTTATGTATCTTTTTCTTATTTTGAAAATCCATGATTTCTAATAACACTAACATAATTGTTTTTTAATATTTTCCTACAGTGTCTATAAAACATTCTTATATTACACTTAAAAATACTGAGTAAATTTTATTTTTTGCAGTTCTTTTTGTCCTTTGTATATATCTCACTATGTACATTCAATTAAACATGCTGGATTTTAAAGATACAAAAGTGATTATTTTATCTGCGTTATGATATTTTTGTTGACTATTTTGTGGATATTTAAAAATGGTAGTATATAAAATATTTACGTGATTCAAGAGGTAAAGACTATGAAATGGTATTCTCGGGCAGTTTACATTTTTTTCCCCGTTCCCTTCACCCCATAACCATTTTTATTAGGTTTCGATTTATGTTTTTACTCATTCTTTTTTCCAGCAAATGCATATATGCGTACAAATTATTTTCTCTCTTTTCTTACACAAAATCCAATGCAATAAATACCCTCGGAGGGAAAAATGCAGCCTCCCTGCCACAAAGCGGAAACACTGTGCTAGCCTGGAGCGCTCAGCAAAGTCGTTGCAAAGTAGACTAGGCAGGTACCAAGATAACTACTAGGCCTGGGAAACGTGCCCAGCATGTTTTTGGATGCCTCAGCACTTTCTTGCCTAGAAATGTCCGGCACAGATCAGCCCTGACTGCTTTAGAACTGCTCTCCTATAGTGCCCTTTAGCTAACTGCAATACTGAAATCCTGCCCTGGTAGAAAATTGCCATATTATTATCGTAACATGGGTTGTACAACAGCACAGTGTGTGATGTCGGTCCTGCAACTACGTGATTAGTTTCACTGTGAATAAGCAAAGATACGATGTAAAAACTTTGCCTTACTCATTGGGAAGAGATTTAAGGCAACTCTACAGAGTGGGCAGATGTGGATTTTGCTAGCAAGAAGCTCCTGTGGAAGAAATTTCTGTACCTCCCAGGAGCAAGCGCCTAGTAAGTAACCTCTGATAAACTCATCTAGCCTATCAAACTGGATTTGTCAGAGTCATTCTTTGTTCTCTCAGCTTCCTCTCAGTTTGGAGGGGTTTTTATTGTCCTGAGTTTTTCTCAAAACAACCTCTTTATATCTTGCATTTTTCATTTAACTATGTATCCTGGAGTCCATTCTATGCCAGTACATAGAGATCTTCCTTGTTCTTTTCCTGACTTCATAGCACGCGGATGTGTGCTTCTACTCAACAATTCCCCTATTGATAGTCACAATACTGTGGGTGGGTAATTTTGGAGAGGCTCAGCTTAACAGTTCTTTTCTCAGTTGGGTTCTGTCATGGATCTAAGGTCAACTTCAGGTCAGCTTTTGGCTGTTGTTTGGGTTGAAGGGAGGTGACAGGGCCAAGTGTCTGTCACTATCCAAAAAGCCAGCTCAAGCACGTTCACATGGTGACTGGGCAGAGTTCAAAGAGGAAAAATGGAAGCATGCAAGGCTGATTGAGGACTTTGACAGACCTGACATGGTACCACTTCTCCTGCGTTCTATTTGACAAAATTAGTCCCAAGGGCAGCCTAGATGGGGGAATGAACTCCACATCTTGACAGGAGAAGTTGCAAAGTCACATTGCAAAGAGGTATGGCTACAGGGAAGGGAGTAATTGTGGCCATTTTTACGAACAATCTAACATAGTTCTCATAACCTTGTTAAAATAGCATATTGTTATGATTATGGATTTCTGCCAATCTTTGATTAAAAAATGCATTTCTCTTACTATGAATGAGGTAGAACATTTTTTCCTATGGTCTATTCATACTTCTTTCCCATTTTTCTGTCAAATTGAGTCATGTTGTTGGAATTTGTTTCTTGATTTTAACTAGAAGTAGTGTGTATATGTATATGTGTATGTCACATATATTAGATAATTAGTCCTTTATCCACAGTATAAATTGCAGTCTCCCTTCTCCCTAGTTTGTCTTATTTTTTCCCTTATGATGTTTTATTTCCCATGTAAAAGTTTAAGAATATGTATATAGTTTAATTTCTTATTTTTTCTTTGTGACTTATGGATTTTTGATGCATAGTTACAAAGGTTTTCTATACTCCAGGATTTTAGAGGACTTCATCATATTTCCTTCTAGTTCTCAATTTTAGAACTAGCTAATTTCCCAAGTTAGCAGCTTTGCTAATCAGAGTTTCTTCTAACTTCATAAAGTAATAATACATTCCAAGCTCATTTTCTGGAGGCAACTTCTTGTTGGAGAAAGTGCAGTGCACTCTTTTCTTCAAGCCACTTAGAGAGAGACAGAAAGAGAGACAACTCACGGAAAACCCCAATCCCTCAAAGAGCTTTCCTTCCAGAAGCTTACTTGTATGTTTGTCGTTAGAGATTCAGAACATCAGTTCCCGTAGAAACAGGGTCACAAACAATGGTTGGTTTTTTTTTTTTTTTTGCATCTCACCAACCCAGTTTTACCTGCGTCGTGGGACAGATCACACCGTGCTTAAAGTTTCATGTTTCCCATTCCCATTTCTAGGCCTGAAGCGGCAAGGGGAGGAAATAACATTTTCAGTGCCCCGTAAGAGCCAGAGTGCGGAGGACAGGCCACCCAAAGGAGCTGTGATCATTAAGGGATACAGCCACTGCCATAACATGGTGCTAAAGCAAAGAGCACACTGGGGAAGACATATCCCAATGTCGCTTCCTCTCACTGGTCCACCGCAAGTGGAATCCAGAGAGTGAAAGATCCCAGGGGATGCAGTCCATAGAGGTCAGCCTTCAGGGCACAGTCTTCAGGGCAGGGAAGGGTGGACAGCAATCAAAAGGCACAAACAAAGAATTACATTTGGACACTCCAAGAAGTCCAGGATAAGAAGTTTGGGGTACCAGGATCCATATCAGCATTAATGTGACAAGATTTCTTGGTTTGGATTGGGTCCCTGGCAACCCTTACCTTGTCTTCAGTGGATCCTTGGAATGATCTTTGCTCTAGACTGGGAACATCTTGAGGCCATCTGTGTATCCTTGTCACATAACTCAGGGTTTAAGACATGAGAAGAAGATAAAACACTCTGAAGAGTGAATGTCAACTACCAAAAATGTATTTTCCTCTCCAGTGCTTCCCCTTCCTGCTTTTTTGGGAGAGTTGTAAATAATTCAGGCTCCGGAGCTGAAAGCTCTGTGCTTAACTGCTGGCTCCCACTTCCTATCATTGTGAGTTTAGGTAAATTTCTAAAACACTCCAAGCCAGTTTCTTTACCTATAAAATGGAGACAATAAAAGCAACTCAAAGTGTTCTTGCAAGGATTAAATGAGATAATTTATGTGAAGTTCTTCCTATAGAATAAATGCTGAAAAATATTAGCAAAATGGATCAATGACATAAATGTAAGCACTGAAACTATACAATTATTAGAAGAGAACATAGGGATACATCTTTATAACCTTGGATTCGGCAATATATTCTTAGATATGCCACCAGAAGTATGAACAACAATAAAAAATAGTGCATTTGACTACATCAAAATTAAAATCTTGTGTATATCAAAAGACATTCTCAAGAAAGTGAAAAGACAACTTATAGAGTGGGAAAAGAATTTGCAAATCATATATCTAATGAGGTTCTAGTATCTATGTAAAGAACTCTTATAATTCAACAACAAAAAGACAGACAAACCAATTAAAAAATGGACGAAGAACTTGAACAGATATCTCTCCAAAGAAGATATATAAATGGCAAACAAACACATGAAAATATACCCAACATTATTAATCACTAGGGAAATACAAATCAAAATCACAATGAGATACTACGGTACAGTCACTAGAATGTCTGTAATCAAAATACATAAATAAAAATTGTTGGCGAGGATGTGGAGAAATTGGAACCCTCATATATTGCAAATAGAAATATAAGATGGTTCAAATTTTGTAAAAGAAAAGAGTTTGGCAGTTCTTCAAAAAGTTAAACAGAATTATTAGAAAACCAAGCATTTCCAATCCTGGGTATGTACCCTGAAAGAATTGAAAATAAGTACTCAAACAAGTAATGTGTACATACATGATCACAGTAGCACTACTGATAATAGCCAAAAGATGAAAAAAGCCCAAATGTCCATTCCCGGATGAATGGATAAACAAATTGTGGTATATCTGTACAATAGAATAATATTCAGCCATGAAAATGAATGAAGTTTTGGTATATGCTATAATGCGGGTTGGAAGCATCATGTGAAGTGAAAGAAGCCGGACACAGAAGGTTACATATTGTGTGATTCCATTTTTATGAAAGACCAGGATAAATAAATCCATAGAGGCAGAGTGCAGATTGGTGATTAAAAGGGGCTTGGAGGAGCAGAAATTGGGGAGCAAGTTCTTAAAAGGCATGGTGTTTACTTTTAGGATGATGAAAGTGCTTTAGAACCAGATAGAGGCAGTGGCTGGACAACATTGTAAACGTACTAAATGCCACCGAATTGTTCACTTTAAAATGGCTGATTTTATGTCATGTGAATTTCACTTCAATTAAAAAACGAAAACCAGGAGGAAGGAAGTTGACAGTGATATAAGTGAAATAATATTGTCCATGATTCAGTAATCATTGAAGCTGGCTGATGGATATGTGAGGATCCGTTATACTAGTTTGTATATTTTGTGTGCACTTGAAATTTTCCATAGCATGTTAAATAAAAACAAGAGTAACAACAAAATGTTAATGGCAGTTAATTCTGCACCTAATGTGTTTTTTACCTATTTTAATTGATCCGTTACAGCACTGATTGCAGTCTTAGTTTTTCCTCTGTTTCTTTCTTTAACTCAAGCATGCAGCCTTTATAGATTTTGTAAAAGGGATTAACCACATCAACCCTTCGAACAATTTATCTTCCTTAACCCATTCAACACCAAACAATTAAGAAATAAATATCTCACTCTCACAAGATATATTGTACTATTTTTTTCTCTTTATACCCATAGAAACGAGATTCTTTGGGTTTTCAAGAAGTCCTAAACAACCTCAAAATTTTTTAAGCATTTGTGTTTCTATATTTTGTGTCTTTTGTGTGTAGTGGGATTCACAGCTTCCATCAGAACCCCAAACTAGCCTGTGACCCCATAAAAACTGAAATACCACGGCAAACATATAATGCTATGGGTTGGGGAAGGGTGGTTTCTCAAAGGAAACTCTATTACCAAAAAGAAAAATAGGAAAAAAGAAAAAAATGAATGCTAAATAGGCAAATATAACAAATACTTCCAGGGAATGTTAATAATGAATCTTCACATGGATGGCAAAGTAAAGTTAGGTTCCCTTATGTTTTCCCAGAGGGAAAACAGACCCATGTCTTTCCATGCTTCCTGAAGTCTGGGCTTGCCCTGATTAGGAAGACTTGGAATTAAGAGTAAGAAGGACTTCTGAGAGGAGAGAAGTGAAGAGTTGGGTTAGGGCAAGAGCTAGGGGATCTGATAATAACATTACATTGGTGAGGGCCCAGGAAGAATAAATCATCCCAGCTGAAACTCTTGACCTCACCAGCAAAGGGAGAAGAGCAGCAACAACCCATATGGGAGAGAGGAGGGAAGAAGGGACAGCAATATTTAGGAACAGGTGGGAAGAGAGTCACAGGATATATTCTTTTAGTGGACACGATCATCATAATAAAAACAATAACCGTTAATCATTTTCCACGCGCCATGCACTGCCCTTGTGTGCGTTATCTCCACTATAAACTCTGATGAGGTGTGTATTACTCTCCTTATTTAATTTGTGAAGAGGATTTTTATGTTTACATAGCTTGCCCAAGGCCACGATTACCTAGCTCATTTCCCTCGACGCTTGCCTTGCAGAATGGCTGCACTGTACTGACAGCATGTTGCTTAAGACTCTGAACCCTACCCTCATGAAACGTGAGAGATTATAGCACAAGCTTTTATTCTTATAAAAATCCTATTCCAACTGATCAGTGAGAAAACTATGATTTCCCAAAATCACCCAGGGAATCTAACCTAAGAATCTGTGCTCATCATCACTCTCCTGATCACATAATCAGTCATCAGAGTGAAAAGACAATCTACAGAGTGGGAGAAAATATTTGCAAGCTATTCATCTGAGAAGTGATTAATAACCAGAATATACAAGGAACTCGAACATCTCAACAGCAAAACAAAACAAAACAAAAAAAAACAATAATTAAAAGGTAGAGAAATGATCTTATCCGACACTTCTCAAAAAAAGACATAAACATGGCCGGCAAATATATGAAAAGATGCTCAACATCTCTGATCCTCAGGGAAATGCAAGTCAGAACCACAATGAGATAACACCTCACCCCAGTTAGAATGGCTATTATTAAAATAACAAAAAACAACAAATGCCGGTGAGGATGTGGAGAAAAGGGACTCATACGCTGTTGGTGGGAATGTGAACCAGTGTAATCACTATGGAGAACAGTATGAGTGTTCCTGAAAAACGTACAAGCAGAACTACTGTATGATCCAGCAATCCCACTATTGGACATTTATCCAGAGGTAAGGAAATCAGCACATTGAAGAGTTATCTCTACCCCCTATGTTTATTGCAGCTCTATTCACAACAGTCAAGCTGGGGAATAAACCCAGTGTCCAACAACAGATTAACGGATACAGAAAGTGTGGTATACGCACACACGGAATACTGTTTAGTCATAAAAATGAGTGAAATCCTGTCATTCACGGCAATATGGATGAGACTAGAGAACATTATATTAACCGAAATAAGCCAGAAATAGGAAATTAAATACTGCATGTTCTCTCTCATAAGCAGAACCTAAAAACGTTGATTTCATGGAACCAAAGAGTGGAACAAAGGTTACTAGCAGCTGGGAAGAGTAGGGGGAAGGAGAGAATGGGGAGAGATTTGTTAGATGATACAAAATTAAAGCTAGATAAGAGGAACGAGTTCTAGGGCTCTATAGCACTGTAGCATGACTGTAATTAACAAAATATATATCTTCAAATAGCTAGAATAGAGGATATTGAATGTTTCTTTCATAAAAAAAATAAATAATTGAGATGATGGATATACTAATTACCCTGATCTGATCACTATATGTTGTATGTATTGAAACATCAGCATGTACCCCATAAATATGCACAATTTTTATATGCCAATTAAAATTTTTAAATAGTTCTCATCCCAGGAAAATTTGAGGGCTCTGGTTTATCTTTGCCCTCAAGAGATCGTTGTACAGTGGTCCCACTCCACCAAGCAGGTATGTTACCAGGATCTGTGGAAAGAAATAGTATAAAAATGTTTTTCAACTTAGAGAAAAGGTGAGAGCCGTTCTGGTTGTTATTTTGCCTTGAGCTTTTCACCTTGTTTCTCATTACTAAATTTCTCTCCTGATGCCAAAAGTTTGATGTTTTCCTCCTTGTTTAGTTCTCTACCTGGAGATGACTTTGATACTGATATGTGATTTGATTTCATTAGCTGGGGTTTCCTTGGTTTTTGATTGGTGCTGTTTCTAAAGTCCCAGGGCTACGCATCAAAGACAACTGCTTTATTTTTACATGTCAGGGAGAGAAAATCAATTTCCATCGCTTAGGGGCACAACTTCTGGTGTCAAAATCCTTGTGTGCTCCCAGTACCTTCTTTTTGTCACTAGTGTCCTTTAGGAAGAGAGAAGGGTAGTACAGGAGACTATTGTGCATGAATATTATTTGATAACATTATCAGTAATAATATATATTCATTTAATCAATATTTATTAAGCATAATCTTATGTTCCAGGCTCTGGGAATATGTCAGTAAACAAAACTTTCAGAGAGCTTTTATTCCAACATGTGAACACATATATAAAGCCATAAATGTAATAAGTAAATACATAAAATAATATAATGCTTAGTGAAAAGGCTATTTAAAAATGGGAAAAAAGTAAAACAAAGTAAGAAAATGGGAAATATGGGGTAGGAGCTGGCTGCAATATTAAATGGGATAACCATTATAAACATCACTGAGAAGGTAAGATGTGAATATAGCCTTAAGGGAGTGTGAAAGTATTGTAAGTGTAAAGCTAGGGGAAAAGCATTCCAGACAGAGGGACAGCCAGTGCAAAGGCCCTGAGGCCCTTGTGGTTGGCAAGTCTGGATTAGCAAAGTGGCCAGTATGGCACAAGCTGAGAGAGGTGGCGGAGACCAGAAGGAGATGAGTCTAGACAGCAGAGGCTGCATCACATAAGATTTTTTGACTATTGTCAGAATTTTGGCTTTCATTTTGATTAAAATAGGATTTTGAGCAGAAAAGGGTCTTGGTCTATATTTTTGAAAAATTAGTTTGAGATTAGACTGTAGGGTGTCAGAGGTAGAGGCAGGAATATCTATTAGTAGATTATTACAGAATCCCAAGAGATAGTTGCAATCGGGCAGTAGCAATGGAGCAGACGAAAAGAGGTCAAATTCTGCATAGATCTCACAATCTTCTGACGTATCTGATACAAAATGTACCAAACAGTGTGGTTGTCAGCTGAGGTGGGGAAGGCTGTGGGTGGAGCACTTGGGGAGGAGGATCTGGAGTTCCCTAAATATAATGTATTCATTTATTCATTCACCCATTCATTTCTCATTCAATCATTCAATAACTATTTATTAAGTGCCTATCATGAACCAGGCATTCTCTCGCTAGTTTTCACACACACACCAAAAATTGCAGATGAGGAAACAGAGGCTCAGAAAGTTTAAGCCATTTGCCAAAGTTCATTCTGCTAATAATCAGTAGTCTTGTCATTCCCATCTGAGTCTTCTGTGTTTTTACCACACTCACCGATAGCCTATCCCATGTGGCCTGACTGCACAGATAGAATCAGAGAAAAACGAGAAAATGATACTGTTTTACTTATGTGTTGTTAAATAACAGGCAATATTTTACTTGCAAGTTAAAACGTTTCTTTTCTGCCATGACGTACTTTTTCTGTGAGATACTAGTAACCGTCCCCCTCCCTACATACTTTAAAGCCCTTAGAACAGCCCGTTGATAAACCGAGGCATAAAAGACTGGGCATTGTGCTGTTTGGAAGATGGATCAAAGAAGCACCCCTCACTAGGCTTCCAAACATGGACAAGCATTTTGCAACATTGTTAGGTGATGTAATATCAGTCAGTTCTTCATCAAGGATGTAAAACAGCAGTGAGAACCCCAGGTAAGCAATTAGGGTAAAGGTTTTCCATAAAAACCCTTGGCAGAACACAAAACCAAAACCAAAACAAAACAAACAGGAAATATAGAAAAGTTTCAATAGCATGAACTATATCCCTTTGGATGTGAACTGTGAGATGTAAGGAGGATGATTTTTCTTCTGAGAGTAGCTCTTCACAGCTCCGTGGGATGCTCCCCCAGCCCTCAGGCCCTGCCGCTCCTCCCTGCCTCTCGGCGGGGGATGCTGCTGCCCTGATGTGTGCCCTTCCCCTGCGCTGCCTCTGCGTCCTGGCTTGGGGCTACGTTAATGCTCCCGTTAGCCCTGATTGCCTCTGTTGGAGCTGAAAAGGACTCGTTTAGCCGTGTTGGAGGGGAAAAGAAAAACTCTCCTCTTTTATATTCACCCCTTTTAATTTTAAAATTTAGATACCTATTTAATAATTTATTTTTTTAGGCATAGTCTGTTTTTGTTGTTTTGAGACTGTTCTGGGGTTTTTAATATTTCTATAAACATATCTTATTGGTAGTGTGCATAGTCCATGGACTTTATTTTCTACGACATATGAAGAAACCAGCACTCCATCCATCCGTGATGCCGCATGTGTTCCCTTAGGTGAAATTTTAAACTTAATAAAAAAGAATACAGCGCACAGCTGTGAGAAAACAGAGCTGCGCTTACAGTGTGATCTCGCTTCTCCCCTCACCTCCAGTGCCATCGGAAGGGGGAACACAGGAGGAGTGGAATGGGAGGTGAGGGAGGATGGACTCGTATAAAGCAAGTAGAACTTATGAACACTCAGGGACCCACAGAAAAATGATAGCAGCGTTCATTATGTGTCGGCCTAGCCCAGAGTCATAAATAAGATGGAGAGATTATCAAAACAATGGCAGGTTTGGCAAATCATAACTGTATGCTGGTCTTACTCTGGGAGCTGGGTCCAGAAGCAGGGAAGTCTTAACACATGGAGTTTCTCCATCAACAGAGGAGCAATGATTCCAGGGGGGCATTATCTATCTTACTGATCCTTAGATGGCGTTTGGCCCTCATTCTTGAAGGCCACTGTGACAGGGTGTTAGAGTCTCAAGATGGCTTATTTCAATAGTACAAGAAAACCTCATTATTTTATACACTCTACTTCTGAATTAGTGACAAATGGGTAAGAATAAGTCTACAATTTATAATCTTTTTTATAATCTTCTAAGAAAGGAATTGATTGCTGAGAAACTGTCTACTTAGCAATTTTAAGGACTTCAAGCTTTTTAAATTTCTTGTTTTAATGCTAAAAAGTTAACATTTTAATCTTCAACTTCTTTCTAATTTTTGAAGCAAATCTATTAGTATTCTATGGATGCTGTAACAAATTACCAAAAGCTTAGTGCTTTAAAACAACATGAATTTATTATTGGACAGTTCTATAAGCCAGAATTCTGATATGGATTTGATGGCTTGCTACAAAACCGTAACAACAGAGATATTGTTGAATTTTCCTATAAATACAGATAGACCCAGGATAGGCTATAGTCTATAAATCAAGTGGCACTACATGGTCATTATATTTTCTAACAAGGTGCAAAGTTAATGTAGTTTTACTTTTTTGGGGGTAACTTTAAATTTAGAGAAAAGTTTTAAAGTTAGTACAAAGGATTCACATTTGGTACTCCTCCATCAAAATTAAAAAAAAAAAAACTGGCACATTATTACCAACTAAACTCCAGTTGTTATTTAAATTCCACTAGTTTTTAGACCACTTTCCTTTGTTTTGTTGTTTTAGTACCCGGTCTGGGATGCCAACCTGTGTTTAGGCATCATGTCTCCTTAGACTCCTATGTGATATGTGACAGTTTCTCTGTCTTCTCTTATTTTTGATGACCTTGATATTAATATTTTTGAGCCCTGGTCAAGCATTTTGTAGAATGTCTCTCTATTTGGATTTATCTATTGATTTTCTCAAGGTCAGACTGGCGTTATTAGTATTCCTGAAGAATGTCACAGAAGTAAACTGCTCTCCTCATCACATCATGTCTGGGGTGCTATTGGTATGACCTGTATTTACGTTGATCACCTGGCCGTGGTAGTTTTGTCAGGATTCTCTATTCCTTGAAAGCAAGTCACTAAGTCCAGATCATTGTCAAGTAGATGAAGAGGTTAAGTTTACTACTGGGTGGATGGAGTATCTACGGAATTCTTCTGTAATTCTCCCACATTTATTTATTTACTATCATTTATTTAGTTTTCATTTTGTGTTAGGATTCAATACTACTCTGTTAAAATTTTTGCTTAAATTGGCCCAGTTTTGGCCATTGGGATCTCTTTCAGATTGGCTCTTGTGTTCTTTTCACAAGACTTTGTATTTTGAGCATTTTCTTTCTTTTAAGCATTATAAGACTTCCCAGGCTTATCTTGTATTTTCTCTTCCTCAGCCCTAGATTCAACAATTTCTTCAAGAGCCCAGGTACCTTTTATTGGAGGATAGTGTCTAGAAACTAAGATTTTGGCACTGGGTGAGCTCATTCCTATTGGAATGTCACTGTTTCTAGGTTCTCCTGGTGGGTAGAGCTAAGAAATTCACATATGAAAATTAACCCATTTATATATATATATATATCTATAATTATTTCTGGCTCTCTTTATCTGTATCTATGTTAAACTAATCATATGTTAATACAAATGCCTCCAACTCTAACCCAGGACGACATGATTTTTTTCTAACCTGTTCCCTTTACTCGTCTGTAACTTTCTTCTCTGACAATGAGAAGCCTTTGCCCCATCATCATCCATATCCATATAATTACGTTTGACCTCAGTGTACAAGTAAGGTGTTTTCAGAATTGTTAACTCTGTACCTCTAGGACAAACAACTTTACCAATTACAGTACAGTGTTTATGTTCAGTTTATTTTTTTCTTTTGCCTTACAATATCTAATTAAAAGTTTATTTTCCAAAGTTACTTAGGCCAACTCCTGTTTCCCTCTCTCCCTCAGTGAAGTTATGTCATACAGTATAATACAGATAGATTCTTTTGTCACTGTCTTGGATTCCCCCAACTTCCTGGCTGACTTCTCGATTTAATTTAATTTCTCAATTTAATACATTAAAATTTACTCTCTGTCATGTAAAGTTCAGAAGGTTTTCTTTTTTATTTCAGAATATTGTGAGTTTTGACAAATTCATAGTATGTAGTCACAATCCCAGTACCACATAGAATCACCCTAAAAATTCCTCTTTTTGTCTCTTTGTAGTCAGCCATTTCTCCCCTCCTTCAGCTCTTGATGGACTGTGATCTGTTTTTTTGTTCTTACAGTTCTGACTTTTTCACACTGCCATGTAAATGGAATCATACAATATGTAACATTTTGGGTTTTAACTCTTTCACTTAGCATTTGAGATTCACCCATGTTGTGCGAATCAATAGTTTACTCCTTTTTAGTGCTCAGCAGTATTTCATTGTGTATACAGTCCCCTACTGAATGACATCTCAGTTGCCTCCAGGTGGGGCAATTATGGATAAAGCTTCTATAAACATATACATGCAGGTTTCTGTGTGGATATAAGATTTCGGTTCTGATGGGTGAATACCAGGAAGTGTGGTTGCTGGGTCATATGGTAAGGCTGTTTACTTTTGTAAGAAACTTGTAGACTATCTTCTGAAGTAGGTGTGCTGTTTTGTGCTCTGACCTGCACAATAAAAGAGACTTCCTATGGCTCTGCATCCTGACCAGCATTTGGTAATGTCAGTTTTTATAAATGTTCTCATTCAGTATGGGGATTTGCGTAGAGCGAACATGAATAAATGTAATTCATGGATTTGACACAAGTCAAAATGTTTTGACTAGGACTAATTAGGAAAATGCCAGTCTAAATTAGTTATAAAAAATTTGCTTTACAAATATTTTAAGAAATTAGATCTCATTAAAAGGAAGTGAAATAATTTTGGACATAAGTAGTAAAATGGTTCATCTCATGTAATGACCTTGGTCATTTGCTAGATAAATGCTTGGAACTTTCTGTTAAGAAGGATTCTGAGGCTATACCTGGCCTCAGTGAGAAGTGCTGTGAGCAATTAGCAGAATCTGTTACAGAGGACAAGGCACTAGGATACAAACATGTTTAGTTTCTAAGGCCTGGGCTAATTCACTGCCAACTAGTAGATATCCTCCAAAAGGACCTATTGTGGGTTGGCAGAGTAATGGCCTCCAAAGATGTCCATGTCCTATAATCCTCAGAATCTGTGAGTATGTTATATTATTTATTCATGTAATATTCATGGCAAGGGAGAATTAAAGTTGAGGATGGAATTAAAGTTTTTCATCAGCTGACCTTAAAATAGGAAGATTATCCTGAAACAGGGGACCTTGCCTTTTAGTATCAATTTGTCAATTTTTTCATTAAGAGTCTACTGGAATTTAGACGTGAATTGTGCTGAATCTATAGATCAATTTAGAAAGAATGGGCATTTTAGCAATATTGAGTCTTCCATTTCATGAATATTGCATTTCTCTTATTTAGGTTTTGTTTAATTTATTGCAGAAATTGTAAATAGCTTTTAAAAGTCTTGCACATTCGTTGTTACATTTGTTGCTAGATATTCGATGTCT
Organism: Avahi laniger; assembly: GCA_963575035.1. Classification (NCBI taxonomy): domain Eukaryota; kingdom Metazoa; phylum Chordata; class Mammalia; order Primates; family Indriidae; genus Avahi; species Avahi laniger. The sequence goes on from CAUYSK010060246.1 coordinate 45,182, forward strand.
TAGGTTCTATGATAAATGGTATCTTTTAAGTTTGATTTTGTAATTGTTTCTTGTCAATATACAGAAATACTTGTAATTTTTGTATATTGACCACGTGTCTTCCATTTTTGCTAAACTTATGTATTAGTTTTAGTTTTCTTATAGATTCCATTCAGTCTTTCACATATACAAGCTGTCAGAAGCCAGCAAGCAAACAAACAAACATTTTTACTTTTTACTAACCTATAGGCTTATTAGTTTGGGCAGGACCACCAATACAATATAGTATAGAAGTCATTAAAACAGATATTCTTGCCTTGTTCCTGACCTAAGAAGAAAAGTATTCAATATTTCATTATTAAATATGATGCCAAGTTTCAGGGTTTATTTCAGATATCCATTATCAGGTGAGGAAGTATTCTATGATTCCTAATTTACTGAGAATTTTTGTAATGAATGGATATTGAATTTTGTGAAATGCCATTTATACATATATTAGTACCATTGCACGATTTTTCTCTTATTCTTTACTGTGGTAAATTATATTGATTTATTTTCAAATGTTGAAACACACTTGCATTCATGGGATAAACATCATTTGGTTGTTGTAAATTTGATTTGCTGACATTAAAATAATAATATTTTCTCTTGCTGCAGTTATGATTTGCTCACTGTCTTTGGTTTCCATCAGTCCATCCATGTATGCTTAGATGTGAGGTTCTTTGTATTTATTCTGCTTTAGTTTCACTGAGCTTCTTGCATCTACAAATCAATGTCTTTTGTCAGTTTTAGAAAGTCCTTCATTCTTATCTATACAACTATTTTCCTGCCCTTTTCTTTCTTCTTCTGGGACTCTATTTGCCCATTAGACCAACTGATATCGTCCCATAAACATCTTATTTTTACTCCCTCCACCCATTTTTTTGGTGTTTTCAGTTGGATACTTTATGCAGACCAATCTTCAAGATGCCTGTCATTGCCCTTGCTGTTCCTAGTCTGCTGTTAAGCCCACCAAATCAATTCTTCATTTCTGACATCAAATTTTTCACTTTTAGTATTTATTTTTGGTATTTTTAATATTTTCCATCTGTCTCTTTTCTCCTATGAAGGACTGGCAACTTTTTGAAATTTATTTAGGTTTCTTTGCATCTTGAGCTCTCTGGTGGGCTTTTAAAAACTATAATTTCATAACTTATTGGGTTGTTTAGACTTTTAGAGTGAGGATAGGAATCTCTTGTGATTTTCAACTTTCTAATAGTAATGAAAATTTGTATAGTCAAGATAGGGTTTGTGGGAATATTGCTGTTTCTGTGGGACACGAGATGAAATTGTTTTAAACACATATAAATGGCAAGAAATTAGGCATCTTTTCTCAAGAGGCAGTCTGGGCACAGATTGCATCTAATATCTCAAAATTAGTTCATAGACATTTTCCCCTGAAGATATATTTAAGAGAAATATTAATTTGGTGCTAATATTTAAAAAAGAAGAAAATTTTAACATAAAAATTTAAGTTTCCAGCTTCTCTTGGAAAATTAAGAAAATTTGGCCACAAATTTGGGAATCAAGGATTTTTAGTGGTTATGTAAAAATAAGCAAATTTATAAAAACAGTTGTTTTTGGATAAAGCTAGGATTTTCCCCCCCCCACGAGGACCAAAACTTCTCAAAGTCCCTTTGGCTACATTTCACATTAATCTTCCTACCAGTGATACATTTGCCACTGAGGATGGTTAGGATTTCCTTTGCTCTGGAGAAAAAAACATATTGCCCATGTTTACTTCTATGTCTTTCTATTTTTCCGATTATTCTTTATTTACTCAACATGTATTTACTAAGCACTCATGAGGTAAATGTTACTTTCCTGGAGGAAAGAAGATCACATGGGCTCTACCCTCATGAAGATCATAGACCAAAAAAAGTACTTAGAGCAATTGTAATGAAAGAAGTTCAGGTTACTATGGGAATAAATTACTGGGATTGTTCTACTAGTTTTCTCTTAAAGGGCAAATGAGGTCCCTCATTTCCAAGCTCTTGTCAGAGTTGTGGGAAGTACACAGATAAGCATTTCATTATAGCCCTTCAACATTCCATTATTAAACTTTCCTAAAAGTAGGAAAAAGTGGTACACAATCTTTGCTGGAATGAATAAAAAAATTTGTTTCCACCAAGACTAGGCAGGGATGGAGAAAAGAAATAGAATTGAGGCCGAGCATAAATTAGCAGATATTTGGACTTGTGACTAGGTAGCAATAATGTCATTTAAACAAATTTCCTTTAATCCTTCAAATTCCAGCCCAAAGCTCATTTCCTCTCTGTAAAATTATCAGAGTTTTTTCCCCCTCCCTTTCCCCTACTAGAGAATGTGTGATTTCCAAGTCCTTCATGCATACTTCCTTCACAATACTGTATCTATGCCATTGCATTGTGGTGGTTTGATGCATGCTTGACCCCTCTACTCGGCTGTTTTCTCTCAGGGATAGACCTCCTTTCTGTATTCCCATTTCCTAGCCTAATTAAATTCATTGACAACACTTCCATTGTCTGTTTTCATTTTAACAATGGCCATACAATGTCTGCTTATTTGTTTAACTGAATATTTCTTTAAACCCTGTCTCATAAAAATAATGAATTTGACTTGTTAGTACTCATAATTTCATCCATTCATTCATTCACTCAATTTTTTCAAAGACATGTTAAATCCTGAGTTAGGTTCTTTAAGTACCAAGACAAAAGATCATTCTTTTACAGTTTTTTGTATGTCTAGGGCTTGTTCAGCTTTTAAGGAGGTAACTTTCAATCAATATATAATTATTGAAAGTCTACTGTGCCAGGAAATAAGCCAGGTATTGGTAAAATAATTGTGAGCAAATGCAAACAGAATTTCTTCCCTTATTAAGGTCACAATTTAGCAAAGGAGAATGAAAGTTATTGTATGTAGAATTGCAATGCTGATAAGTATAATGAAGAATTTGTACACAGTGCTATTTGACCATGCAGAAATCCAAAGAGAGCAACTATTTCTGTGAGTTAAATGACACATAAAATGCAAGATATGTATGAAATTTATCAAAAATATTTAAAATTTCTTTATTAATGACGTTAGATAAAATGAATGTCATCATCTCCTGTCTCCTCCATTATTTGCCCTCTTCTATTTTGACTTGGTAGTATTTCTTTGACCATTTGTCAAAGAGAGGGAAAAAAAAGGAAGTAATATAGAATTTATGGTAAGAAAATAGATTACAGGAAAATTCAATGATTTTAAAAGTAAGACTCCAAATACTTTAATCTTTAGGTTGATTTAATGTAAGTTCTGATGAGTTACTCACTGAGGAGAAGGTTTGGTAAAAAAAAAAAAAAAAACCTGCAGTATTTGACCTTACTGCAAATACTTGCAGTATTTCACCTTACTGCAAATACTTGCAGTATTTGCGCACGCACGCACATACACTTGCAAAGAGACTTTAAACGCTTTTTTTAAATTTCCTATTGGAACTCCTGTCATAGCTTTTAAAAAGCTGAAACACCTATCATAAGCCGCTTAACTTGTCTGAGTTTTACTTTTATGGAAGATTAATAAAATTATTCCTACTTCATGAGATAATTGTCAGAATTAAAACAGGAGGTCTGCTATTGGATTAAATCATACAGTAAGTGTGGTCTACCCTGTCTTTCCCATTGACTACAGCTACAAATCCCAGAAAAGAATACACAAAGCAAGTGATGACTCTAAAAAAATAAATAATGACAGGTCAACTGGAAAGGGAAACAAGAAATTGTGGAATGAGCCATATGGCAGTGAGTTCTTTGGTTACTTCTAACCTTCACTCTTTTTGGTTGCATAGTTTCCGATGAGAAGTCTGCTGCAACTCTTATCTTTGCTCTCTGTGAGTAAGGTGCTTTTCTCCTCTCCGGCTTTCTTCAAGATTTTCTCTTTGATTGTGGTTTTCTGCAGTTGGAATATGATATGCCTACATGGCTTTTTGGGTTTTGGATTTGTTTGTTTGTTTATTGCGGAGAGTCATATTTATCCTGCTTCTATTCTCTGAGCATCCTGAATTTGTGTCTGTCATTGATTTTGGAATGCTCTCAGGCGTTGTTACTCTGTATGTTTGTTCTTCCTAGTTCTATTTTTCTTCTCCTTCTCTTGTTCCAATTACAGTTAAGCTTTACCTTTTGCAATTGTCCCACATTTCTTGAATGTTCTGTTCTTAAAAAAAGTAATTGTTTTATTCTCTTTGCAATTCAGGTTTGAAAGTTTCTGCTGACCTATCTTCAAGTTCACTGATTCTTTCCTTAGACATGTCAAGTCCTCTGACAACCCTTTTGCAGGAATTCTTCATTTCTATTGCTATGTTTCTGATTCCTAGAATTTCCTTTGATTACTTCTTATAGTTGCCATCACTCTGCTGACATTACCCAGCTGCCTTTGCCCGTAGTCTACTTTTTACATTAAAGTCCTTAACATATCAATCATAGTTATTTTAAGTGCTCTGTTTATAACTCCATTATCTGTGTCCTATCTCAGTCTGGGTCTGATGCTGGCACCATCATTAATCCATTTTCTGGAATCCCTGTTAATTATAATTGTTTTACCCTTAGGTAAGGCTGGAAGTCTAGAGCATGCTACAGTGAGACAGAATTTAAAATTCCTGCTGATGAATTCCTCACACTGGAGACCAGTCCCTTGTTATAGGGAAGTGTGGGGTGGGGAAGAAGAGGAGGTTTCAAGATGGTTTTCTCCCCCTCTGCAAAGGTCACCAGAAAATCTTTCTCAGATCCACTCCAGAAGAAGGTGATAGCATTCCTAGAACTAAAACTCGTGAATACAGGAGGAGCTCTCTATGAGTCTGGCTTAGGGGAGTTTCTCACTCTCATGCTAGTTGACATTCAGCCTCTAGAAATTCAGCAAAATCACTAGTAAAGTACATGGTCCTGACAGTTTATTATGCCCAGTGCCTTTTCCAGATAAGCTAATCCTGAATGCTGTATCTTTCTGGATGTACTAGTCTCTTCAGATTTTAAGGTGCTGGTTTGACCCATGACCTTAGTTTTCTGATGGGTTCAAGAAAAGTCACTGATTTCCAGTTCGTGAGGATTTTTCTTGTTTTGAGGGTGGGAAATACAATTCAAAGCTCTTTATATGTCCAAACTAAAACCCAAAGCCCCCCAGGTGTTCTTTATTTCCATATATCTCAACTTAGACTCCAGGATCCTCTGAATCCTAGAACTGCATGGAGGATGTAAAGACAAAAGGCCCCTCCCCTGTCAATCTAAAAACAAACACTCTCTCTTATTATAGCCAAAAGACCAAGAAAGGAGTGTGTATGTGGCACAGATCTCTTTTAACTATTCCAGACCAACCCTAGACAAGTTCCAAAACAAAGTTATGGTGGCTGTGGTGGTGGTGGCAAAGGAATTGGCAGAAGTGGTAACAAAAGCCCAGCGGGCTCTTTTCCCTTTATGCTTTGCCCAGGGCAGTCACGATCATGGGACTATAGTTAGTTACCACTGTATATCCATTTAACTACCTAAAATGCACACCAATTATAATAATAGCTACAAAAATCTGACAATATCATGTTTTAGATAGGAAGCAGAGCAACTGGAAACCTTACACAGTGCTGGCGGAAATGCAAAATATCACTCTTGAAAACCATTCTGAAAAATAATTTGGAAACTTATATAAAGTTAAACTTAAAATTACCATATAATTTAGCGATCCCACTTCCACAGAAATAAAAACACATGCGTTCCCTTTACTATTAATGTCATTATGAGCTTATTTTCTGCTCTTTTCAAACATTAGCATCCCTGATGGTATAGAGAACAACTTCTTCAGGTAGTTCTACTTTTTTGGTTAGAGACAGGACCTACTGATTATTTAAAATTAAAATAAAACATATAATACCTTCTATTCTAATAATATTACTTAGACTGGTAGGTACAACATAGAAGTTAAGAGTGACATTTTAAAAGACTCCAAAATGACATGGCCAAAAACCAATGCAAGTCACTGGCCTAATACCTCTTGTGATAATGTGTTAAATTTTGTGAGATGAAATACCATCCATTGAATGACTAGGCAGGATTACCAATAAACTGTGTCTATACTTGACCTTTATGTGGGGTATATCATCAGGGGTTTTACAGATCGTGGGTCCTGATGTTTGACCTGTCTAAATCCATCAAAATTCTCCTCACTCACCTAATGAGAGACAGGGTACTTTGAGCTTGGGTGACTGGAAGGCTAATAAAAACTATGCTTTTAACGTTATGTTTGGCTTTGACTATTACTTCCCTTCCTATGCTTGAAGAACCGCTGGCTTAATAGGATAACATAATCAATCTATAACGTATAATGTATGTAATTGCAGTAGAGTAATGGAAAAGTGAAATCACTTGTTAGGGCCAATTGCAATGCATACACATAATAACTTTGAGAAAGCAATAATAGAACACAATTATTTAGCCTTTAATTTTTACTAATGTTCTTACCCTATGAAATAGTACTTTGGTCTGAATGTGTCCCCCAAAATTCATGTATTGAAAACGCAATCCCCAGTGCAACAGTGTTGGGATATAGGACCTAATGGGAAGTGCTTAGGTCATGAGAGCTCGGCCCTCATGAATGGATTAATGCCACTGAGAAAAGGGTGTGGGAGTGGGTTCACTGTCTGCTGCTCTTCTGTCATGTGGGGACACAACATTTGCCCTCCTGCCTTCTGCCATGTGAGGACAAGCAAGAAAGCCTTTACAAGACACCAGCACCTTGACCTTGAACTTCCCAGCCTCCAGCACTATAAGAAATAAATTTCTATTCTTTATAAATTGCACAGTGTGTGATACTCTGCTATAGAAGCACAAAAGAGACTAAGACAAGTAGTACCATTATAGTAATAGTTATTATATATATTTGCACAAATATGGGAACTGAAACGGAGCTGATGAACCATTTGCAAGAGTGCACATCTATTGCAATTTGCTTCCTAGCCTCAGCTCACCTTCCTTTCCTTAGGGTAGTAAATACCCTCTGAGTTTCCCTGGGGGAAAAAAACCACAAGCATTCTCCATGTGTGTGATGTAGGGGAAGATGATGCCACCTCTGTCTTCAGTGTTGGGTGTATGACCCGAGCCTGACCAGCCTCATGACACAGGCCGTAGTGATTGGTGCAGTGGTGGGCACATGACTCAGTTCTAGGCGTGCTTTCAAGGTGCTATGAAAGAAAAAAACAAACTATTTTTCATCTGAAACTGCTAGCAGTAAAGATGATGTACACTGAAGAAAGAGAGCTAAGAGACAGGGAGAGACCAGTTGCTGATATTATAACGTCCTTTGTGCCCGTGGATACAGTCACACCTACGGTCTCTTTATTCCTCAACTTTCCCTTTAACCATGGCAGTATATTTGCTTAAGCTGTTTGAACCGGACTTCTGTCTCTTCCTTGCATAGGAGATTGTCCTGGCTAACAGATTTACTCAATGCAAGAAGTTAGTCCGTGGAAATAGCAATTTGAAGTCAGGGAACAATTTGAAGTAACTATATATCTGAAATAAAGCTTCTTTGCTGATATTTGAACCAGCATGTTCTGAGTTAGGAAATTATCTTGCCAACTTGCATGGGTCAAGAGAAGAGCTAAATGTTAAGAAATTTATTTGTTTAGATCTCTATTCCCTTGGGTTGACTCTGGATTATAATTAATTGTAGCTTTGGGCTAATTTGTTGCCTAATATTCTTGTGTAAAACTGTAGATGCGTCTTAGATTTAACTAGGAGAAGCAGGGGGCAGGCTTCCTGTAAACTGGAGTTGTGTGAACTATGCAAATGAGCATTCACATAAGAATGCCATGTTTGTCTTCCTTATTGCCCCTTTCCCTGCAGGATAACTCTAGCTAATCTAGTAATTAGTGGTAGGAAGCTTGATAATCTGCAAGCTAATTTACACATAAGAAAACTATGTTTAAAATGACATTAACTCACTAGGTTTCTGTGTGAGGCTTGGCACGCAGCTGTTCCATCCCCCTGGCTTTATCTCCTGTGGTGCTTTGAAAAGCAAAAGGGCATTAAGGTCTGACTAGCTTGGAACAAGAAGCACGTAAAGGGGGAGGAAGTCAAGATGGAAATTGTTCTCTTTGGTGCAGCTGAAATCCTAATAGACAGTACCATTGATTGTAGGCGTTAATAGTCAAGCACTAAATAGTAATGATGATAATTCCTCCCAATGACTGAGTGCTTACTGTATTTCAGGCACTGCCGTAGGTGTAGGTGCTTTATATGTATGTCAACGGAAAAAAAGACCAAACTCTGTAAAATAATTTTAAAGAGATTTACTCTGAGCCAAATTTGAGGACCATGACCCGGAGCCACACCCAAGAGGCCTTGAGCAAGTGGACTCACTGAGACTGGGTTACAGTTTGGCTTTATACATTTTAGGGAGACAGAGATTACAGGTGAAGTCATAAATCAATACGTGGGAGGCATACATTGGTTTGCCCCAAAAAGGTGGGCCATCTCGAAGCGGGGGCTTACAGGTTATAGGTGGGTTAAAAGATTCTTTGGCCTGTAATTAGTTAAAGACATGAAGCTTTGTCTAAAGGCTTGGAATGTTTTAACGTAAGGAGCTCTTTATCAGAGATGAGCCACTGGTTGTAGATTTGTTGTGTAAATTGAGGACCTGCAGGTTTGTCTTGCATACCCTTAGGCCTACTAATGGGTTACAAAGGATGTCCCCAAGAAGGGAGGGGGGAATGATAAGGCAGGTCTGACCTCCTTTCTCTTGGCAGACAATTTAGTTTTAGGGTATTCCTTTGGCCACGAGGGGGGGGTCCATTAGTCAGCCAGTAGAGGGGGTGAGCCTTAAAATTTCATCTCAGTTCACATATATTATCACATTTACTCCACAAAAAATGTTCAATATCATGTCCATTTTATGGATAAGGAAACAATGACACAGCTTAACTAACTTGTTCAACCTCATACCTTTGCCAGTAATGGTATCAGGATTCCTGTGTGAGCCTGACTTTTCAATTACAAAGTTTGCTGCCTGCTATGATACTAGACTTGAAGAGAACTTTTATCCAAGATGTCACCGACATTTGCAGTACAAACCTATTTTCATAAAGCTTATTATTATTATCTGAAATCCTATAGGCACGCAAACATCTTAATATCAATTTTTTGAAAATGTAACTTAATTTTTCTATTCTCTTTCACAGCAAAAGTTCTTGGAAGAGTAGACTCTATCTGCTGACTCCGTATCTGTACCTCCTCTTTTCTCCTTAACCTGTTCCAACAGGGCTTTGTTCGTATAATAAAACAGCTCTTATTAAGGTTTGCAGTGATCTCTACATTCTCCTCTGCTGTGTGTTGTCAGCCTTATTTGACGTGGTTGATTCGTCTCTTCTTCTTAAAGTTCTGTCTTCACCGGGCTCTCAACATCACACTCTCCTGTACTTTTGGCTGATTTTCCATGCCTCGAGTTTTAACCACTGGAGTGCCACCCTGGCCTCAATACTCAGACCTCTCCTCTTCCGTCTTTGCCCTCTGTTCCTCAAGCCCTGTTGGCTCCATCCTCAGCATGGTCTCGAACCCAGCTATCACCTCACCTCCTGCCACCTTCCTTACCTCAGCCACCAGCTCTCGGGCCTGGACTCTCACGACAGCCCCTTCACTGGTCTCTCCCTTTCTTTCTTTATTCCCCAAAATCCATTCCCTCCATAGCAGCCAAAGTGAGCTGCTTAAAACACAAATCAGATTGCAAATTTTTTCATTAAAATTCTCCAATGCCTTCTCATTGCACATAGAATTCAATGCAAACAGCATTTCATGGTGAACAGGGGCTATTTTAGATTTTCACTTCCTTATGTTATTTTTTACAGCTTTCTCCTCTGCTTCCTCTTTTCCTGCCACACTGACCTTGTTTGCTGTTTTCAGATACTCCAAGGCTATTTCCAAATGGAGTTCTCTTCCCTTAGGTTTTCACTCAGAGGGATGTTTTTATCATTCAGGTCTGTCCATAAATGCCACTTCTTCAGAGACTGTCCCCATAACCTAAACTAAAAGATCTTCCAGCCCTCCACTAAACCTCTAATTTCTTACCTTGTTTTATTTTCCTCATTATAATACCTCTGTCCAAAATTGTATATATTTTTAATGTATTTACTTGTTAATTTTCAAATAAAATTGTCTAATTTTCTTGACTAGAAACTTTACCATCTTTTCCTCTATGAGAGCAAGAACTTTATTCACCACTATTTTCTTGGAGCATAAAACAGTAATAAATATTTAAAAATATTTAAATTAAGAAATTAATACCTTTTAAGAAAAATAGTTTATATGTGTCTTATTCTCAGGTCTTCCTCCAATTTGGAATGCCCTGCCTATCTTCTCGATAGTAGACTATTTCTCTCCTGTTTTTCAAATCCCTTCTGTACCATAACTTTTCATCAACATTCTTAGACTATACTTTGATTTCTTTCCACCCTTCATAGTACCTATAATACTGCAGGGATAAATAAATGACAGATGAAACGAACATTTTATGCCACAGGTAAATATTCATTAATTCCTTAAAATAACTCAGAATGTAGGAGGGGGTGTGAGAAGATGACAAAACAAAAGTAAATACATCACGGGTTAAATTTGATCATTTTGCGACAGGCTGGACTTAATTTAAAGGCTTTCAGAGCCATCAAATGCTTTTTTATTAGGAAATTTGTAACATGATGTGATTATGCTACCAGCAGTGAAAGATAATACTATTACCAGTGAGGAGGTGGTGGGGCAAAGAAAGAAATTATAGGCAGGGAATTCAGGTTGGAGGCTATTTTAGTAAAAAGGGATTTAACCTCAGAACTAGGACACTGGCAATAAGAATGAAAATGAAAAATAAAAGTTTAAGTCAGTCCATCTTACGAGTAAATTGTGCAGGACTCAGTGAATAGCTGGATGTGTGGTCTATGAACAAAAGACATGGAAGAAAGCTCTGGATTTCTAACTGAGGAATTTGACTGCTATTAATCTAGACAGAAATCACAGAAGAGGTTGTGGAGGGGACTCTTTCTGCTACAGAAATTCAGCCTTAGTTTGCGTACACAGGTGAAAATGTTTCAAGGACACTGAATTTGGTAGGCAGAATAATGATCCCCTAAAGACATCCATGTCCTTATCCCCAGAACCTGTGAATATGTTCCCCGGCAAAAGGCAATTTGCAGATGTGATTACAGTTAAGGACCTCGAAATGAGGAGATTATCCTGGATTATTCAGAGGGGCCCAACATAATCACATGACTCTTTAGAAGCAGAAACATTTCTCAGCTGAGGTTGGAGAGGGGCGAGACATCGCTGGCTTTGAGCATGGAGGAATGGCTGTGAGTCAAGGAAACTGCACAGCCTCTAGATGCCAGTAGAGGCAGGAACTGATTCTTTCCCAGAGCCCACAGAAAGAGATGTAACTTTGCAGATACCTTGATTTTTACCCAGTGAGATCTTGTCAGACATCCAATTTAGAGAATTTCCTCAGGAGCCCAAATATAGGAAAGTGGTTGGGCATCAGGGATAACCATAGCCCAGAATGAAAATAGGATTATGTTCCCATGCACCTCTCTGCATGCCTACTTCATCACTCTTTCTCTGGGGATGAAGAGAAATCTGGAGAAATCTCTATTTCTCCAATTAAGTCTGAACAATGGCTGCTGAGGGTTCCTGAGTGCTTGATCTAACAGATCAGTTACCAAAGAGAGACGGCATCTCTTTCTTGACTTTATTCCCAAAACTTTTGTGCAGGAACTCTAATTACCCTTGTTTGGATGAATCCACTATGGTCAGGAGGAGGCATTTTTAGAGTTAACTAACAGGATGACAACCCAGTAACCATGTGGATGAAGGAAAACTGAGGAGGGTCTGTCCTCAAAAGAAAGGAGGGATAACAGCAATGCAGCAATATAGATGGGCGCAGATTGTAGCTTCTTTTGCATACATGAGAAGTCAGATAGTCCATGACTGTTATTGAGTGTCTGCTTTGTGCCAGGCACTGAGATAGACACTGTGTGCGCTGTTGAACATAACCAGCAAGGCCAATGTCAACACTAAGCTTATACTTCTAGTGGGAAAGGCAGTGATTTAATCAGTGCTGACAAAAATGAGAGCCGCATTACCCCTGTGTAAATGATGGTGACAAAATACAAATTTTAAAAGATATATCTAATTTGGGTGGGAGGGTGGTTCAGAGAAATGAAACCTACCTAATCTATGCATTAGGGAAGAATTTAAGCTAAGATCCAAGGATTAGAAGGAGTTGATCAGACAAAAATGGGAGTTCCAGGCAGAGGAAACAGCATATGGAATTGGCAAAAAGGCAGAAAGGAGCATGTGGTTTTATAGAAACTGAGGGACAGTGTAGCTGATTTTGAAGTGATGAGGGAATTGTAGTGTCATAAGACACTAAGTAGGTAAGACAGGGCATGTCCTTATCAGGTCATGATGAGTCAGGTTAAAATTTGGGACTTTATTATACGGCAGCATTTTAAATAGAGCTTGCCTCATTCTTTATGTTCAGATACTGAACCTCACCTGTAATCTTCTGAATCCAAATTTCTTGGGATGGATAGTTAGGAATCTGCATTTTAGCATCATCCTCTCATAATTCTTACACACATTAAATTGTAATAACTACTCTTCAAAGAAAAACAAGAATGGTACTTTTTTGTTTTAATATTATTTATAGAGAATTCAAGGTTTCATGTATTTCTTAAGAACTGACATGGGAAGTACAGTGAATTATATTTTTCCAAGATGCAAAATATCAAGAGTTAGTAAAGTCATGAAATCATCAGACTTCATTGATGTTCCCCTTTGCAGATCCTGTGTTTCAATTAACCTGCTGGCCTCCATCTCAATATCGAAATGAAGAATGCTTGTAATGCAATAGACTCCATATGGGTGTTTGCAACCTCAGCTCTGCAGGAAACACTTGATACTTTGTTCTTATCTATTTTAAAATATGAGAGTGACCTTTATATTGGGGAGAATGGGGGACATGAGTATTTACTTGTGATCTGTTACTAGATGCAGTGTCTGTGCTTCTCTAATTTTTATATAGTATAGATTGATGAGATCTGACAACTGTTGACTTTTTATTCACCAATTGCAGTTACATTACCACTCAACTGGAATAAACAAAGACATGCAGTGTGTCTACTGGTCACAAAGGACTTATTTTCGATGCTAAAAAAATCATATGGGCATTACTTTATAATATGTGAAGCATTTTCTTCATATTTGTCCATAAAGAGAGAAAATAGGCATTGGAAAAACTCTTTGATCAATCGCCTAGAATCACTGAATGTTCTCTGCTGAACTCTTTCCTCTTTCTCTTGAGGTAAATCTGAAAGTGATTCTGAAAGGCATTCCACCCCATCGTGTGCAAGGCACTGGTTGCTAAAGGCCAAGCATAAGACAACAGTGTGGAGCTAGATCGGTCCAGGTGCATAAATCTGGGGGGCAGGGCTAGACACCACAGAAAACTCCCATGCAACCAAAAAAGCTTGAAGATGGGCTGTTATAGGTGAAGATTTCTGGAGAGACAACAGCAATTATATCTCAAGATCTGTTGAAAGAGAAGCCTGATTCTTCCCTGAAAAACATTTGAATCTGGGGGCAAACTGAATCTTAGCAAAGCTGCAATAAAAACAAGACCCAGATCAATCACAGATTAGCAATCTGGAAAAAAAAAAAAGGAGCATGCCCTTTTTACTGAGTGTAATATTATGTATTTGACTTCTATTGTTCTCCTACACACAATAACCAGCATTAAATTTTAAAACCCACACACACAAAGAAGCAAGGAAATATGAAACATGGAGAAAGGAAAGTGTCAACAGAAACAGACACAGCAATAATTCAGATAATGGTAATTACAGACAGATGCTTTAAAACAACTATGATAAATATATTAATAAGTATAGTGGAAAAAGTGGACAAAATAAGTGAACAGATTGAAAATTTTAGAATAGTAATAAACTCTAAAAAAGTACCAAATAGAAATGATAAAAATAAAGCTTTGATAGGAAAAATGAAGAATTAATTTGATAATCTTGACAGAAGACTGGACATAGAAAAGAATGGTAAGCTGAAGATTATCTAAACAGAATTACAAAGGTAAAAAAAGAATAAAAAAAAAAACCCAGAAATTGAGGCTAATAAAGCAACATCAATCAATTTAACATACATATAAATGGAATACTATAAAAAGGAGAGAGAAATAGTACAAAAGAAGTACTTAAAGAGATAACATTTCTCCAAAATTTCATAAACAAAATAAAACCAGACATCAACTCAAGGCTCAGGAAATATTGGGTAGGATAAATACAAAAGCAATCAACCTGTCTAGACACAATATAACAAAGTGCTCAAAACCAAATAGAGCAATATATATTTTTAAAGCCAGTGAAAGAAGAAACATTGCATACAGGACAATGATAAGAATTATGGCTGACTTCTCGTCTGTACACTGGAGGTCAGAAGTTAATGGAATGATATCCTAAAAGGACAAAAAACAACAAAAAAACCATACTCATTTTAAAAAGGTAAAATAAAGACATTTTGAGAAAGGCAAAGCTGAGATGATTCATCTCTAGCAGTTCTGCACTACACAAAATTCTGAAACAAGTTCATCAGGCTGAGGGGTGATAGTAAGTGGAATCTTGAATCTGCAAGAGGGAATAAAGAGCGCTCATGAAGGAAAATTTGGCAGTAAAATTAATTTTATCTTTACTTCTAATATAGAGTTTAAAACGTTTTTTAATCTATTCTTTTCTGATTTAAATAAAAATTATAAAAGCATATAATAGAAATCATAGTATATGTAGAAGTCAAGTACATGACAGCAAAAAAGGTAGAGCTGGATAAATGAAATTATACTGTTTTGAGAAGGCCAGGTGCGGTGGCTCACGCCTGTAATCCTAGCACTCTGGGAGGCCGAGGTGGGCGGATCGTTCTGAGCTCAGGAGTTCGAGACCAGCCTGAGCAAGAGCGAGACCCTGTCTCTACCAAAAATAGAAAGAAATTAAGTGGACAGCTAAAAATATATATAGAAAAAATTAGCCGGGCATGGTGGCACATGCCTGTAGTCCCAGCTACTTGGGAGGCTGAGGCAGTAGGATTGCTTGAGCCCAGGAGTTTGAGGTTGCTGTGAGCAAGGCTGACGCCACAGCACTCGCTCCAGGCAAGAGAGTGAGACTCTGTCTCAAAAAAAAAAAAAATTATACTGTTTTGAGATTCTTAAAGTTTTCATTAAGTAGCATATGTTATATGAATATAGATTGATACAAATTAAAGATGCATATTACAATCTCTAGAGTAACTATTAGAAAATATATAGCTGAAAAGTCAATAGACAAAATGGACTTTTTGAAAAAAAAAAAGACCCATAATTTACACAAAAGAAGACAAGAAAGAAAAAAACAGAGAAGTAAATTACAAGATTCTAGACTTAAGCACGACCACATCAAAATTATACTGATTATAAATAGCCTAATATCTAATTAAATAAAAGAGATTTTCACCATGACATATAATCACCATACATGATCTATAGTGTATAATAATATTTTGTATGCTTGGAAATTGCTGAGAGTAAATTTTAAGAGTTCTAACCACAAAAAACATAACTGTGTGAGGTAATGTATATGATAATTAGCTTGAGTTAGCCATTCACAATGCATACATCTATCAAAGCATCATGTTGTACCCCATAAATATATACAATTTTATTTGTCAAAGAAAGAAAGAGAAATTTTGAACAAAATAAAATACAGAGGTTGACAGATTGGCTAAGAAAGTAAGATCAAGCTATATGATTTACAAGAACCATACATTATATATAAAGACACAGACAACTTGAATGTAGAAGAGTAAGAAAAGAGACCAAGGAAACGCCATGAGAGAGACTGTGCAGCTATATTAATGCACAGCTTAAAAACTAAGTATTATCAGAAGTATAGGAGGAAAATTCATAATGATACAAGGCTCTTTTCATCAAGAAAGTATAAATGCTAAATGATTGTGCGTGTAATCATAGAGTTTCAAAACATCTGAAGCAAAACTTGAAAGAAATAAAGGGAGAAATACGCAAACCCAGAATCATATTAAAGATTTCACATGTCTCAATAATAGACAGAATTTGTAGATTAAAAATATCAATATAGAATAGGAAATTTAAAATCACTATCAACTAATTTGACCTAATTGATGTTTATGAACACTATACTCCAGAACTGTAGAACCCAATTGTTTTGTCAAGTGCCTATAGAATATTGATCAAGATAGATTACATGGTGGACCACAAGAAGTTTCAACAAATTGCAAATTATTTAAATCATGAAGATTATGTCTTAGATAGTCACAATAATAAATTCAAAATCAATAATAAGAAATATAGAAAATTCTCAATTATTTGGAAATACAACAAGATCCTTGAAATAACCCATTAATCACAAAATAAATCATAAGAAATATTAGAAAATATTTTAACTGAATAATAAATACAACAATATATCAAAATATATTTGATATTTGAGGAAATTTTTTTTGCTTTAAAAGTTTATATTCTGCAGATATTAAAAGAGAAGAGAATATTTCAAACAACTTCATGTGAATAATTGACAACTTAGATAAAATAGACAAATTCTTTAAAAAATACAACTTAATAAAATTGATTCAAGAAGATACAGAAAAACAAGTAGCCTTTTATTAATGTAATTGAATTCATAAACAGCAAAAGCAAAAACAACAACAGTAACAAAACCTTCCTTCTAGAAATATTTGAGGCCCAGGTACCTTCACTGGTAAATTTTTTCAAACTTTTAAGAAGTGATATCAATCTTATGCAAGTTCTTTTAGAAACCAGAGGAACAAGAAACACTTCTCTATTTGTTTTATGAATTCAGCATAATTTTGATACCAAAACCAAACACAATGTAAGACTAATGACCCTATGAAAAAAAGAGCGAAAAGTTCTTTGGAACGTGTTAACAAATCAAAGGCAGCAATATATTTAAAGTATCACGAACAAGTGGGATTTATTTTAGGAACAAAGGATTTTTATTTGGTCTTTAATTCAAAAAGCAATGAATGTGATTTACGACATTGACATAATAAAGGATTAAATCATATGATCACCTCAATATATGCAGGTAAAAAACATTTAACAAAATCTAATACTAATAAATGTTAAAAATATCTAGCAAACTAAAATACACACAAAATATAAGGAGCTTTTCTTAATATGATAAACGAAATCTGTGAAAAATCTCCAGTTACCATCATAATTAAAATAGCAGAACATTGAATGATTTTCCTGTAAGACTTGAAACAAAGCAAGAATATCAAATCTGATAGCTGCTATGCAATATTGTCTGGAAGTCTTAGCCAGTGTAAAAAGATAAGCAAAATAAATAAAGTATAAAAGTTAGAAAAGAAAAAGAAAAACTCTCAGTATTCACGGCTGACATGATTGTACACATAGAAAATTATGTGGAATGTGCAAAAAAATTCCAGCACTGAGAATTGAATTTAGGAAAGTCACCGTGTACAGGAACAATGTATAAAATTCAATATACTAGCATCAAAAAATTGGAAAATGAATAAAAGAAATCTTTCATGATGTCAAAAAATTATATAACTAAGAATAAATATAAAAGGTGTTCAAGAATATAAAACATTGTTGAGAGAAATAAAACAGACAAATAATTAGATATACTCTGTTCATAGATTGAAAGACTCAATGTTACTAAGATGTTCATTGTTCCCAAATTTAACTATAGTATGAATTTAATCTCAATCCAAATTCCAGCAAGCTTTATATTTATAAATTGACCAGATGATTGTAAAATACATATAGAAATGAAAAATATATAGAATAGCCAAGATAATCTTATAAAAGAAGAAAGAAGTTGGAGAACTTATAATACCTGATTTCAAGACTTACTATAAAGCTATATCAATTAATAAAGCATGTTATTCACATAAAGACAGGCAGATTGATTAAAGCAACAGAAATAGAACAACACATACGTGGTTGATTTTTGTTTTTGAAAATACCACTCATTTTTAAATTCATATTTAATTATTTTTAAATTCATAAATAAAAATTGTTCTCACCAAAAATAAATGATTGATTTTTGACCAAAGTGCCAAGTCAATTCGATGGGGACTGGGAAGTTTTTTAACAAAAGCTACCATCATAACTGAGTGATAGGAATATAGGAAAAAAAATCCCTAAGGTCTACCTTACCCCATATACAAAAATTAATTTGAGATGGATCATAGACTTAAACATAAAAGCTAGAAATAAAAATCTGCTTAGAACAAAGCTGTGGAGAATATCTGCGTGATGTCAGAGTGGCTAAAGATTTCTGTGACAGTACAAAATTCACCAACCACAAAATATAAAATTAATAAACTGTACATCATTGAAATTAAAAATGTCTGCTCATCAAAAGACATCATTAAGAATATGAATTTGTAAGCTACAAAATGGTAAAAAATAATCAAAATACTTAAGTCCAACCAAAGACTCATGTGAAGAATATAGGAAGAACTCTTACAAATCAACAATAAAATGACAAAAATAAACAATAAAAACAGTCAAAAATCTGAAACATACACTCAACAGAAGAATGAATATGAATAAGAACATGAAAAAGTGTTCAAAATTATTAGTCATCAATGAGTTGTAAATTAAAGCACCAATTGTTTCTTAAGGCTCTTGGGGAAAAACATCTAGGTCCCTTTGGACAACCTATGTGCTTCCCGGCTGTCCCTACAAGTTAATGTCATGCTTCTCTCTCCACGGCTTCTTTAAGATTCGCAAATCTGTGCACGTTCTCTTACTTCAGCCTGGCTTGATGCTAATTACCTCGTCTGCTTTATTTGTACATATGCATATCTGGTGCTTTCTCACTCTTCAGGTCTCTGTTTTAATGTGGGCCCTTCAGATCCTTATAAAGTCCATCTTGGATCAGTCTGTCCAGTGTAGCCCCACTCCTCCCTAGGCTAGAGAGTATCTCATATTCCATGTGTTTCCTTTAGAGCACTTATAATAATGTATAACAATTTTATTTGTATGTTTATTTCCTCAGAACATAAGTTTATGAGCAGAGTCTATGTTTTTGGTACCTGCCCTATTACTAGAGTATCTAACAAAATGAATGGCGCCAGTAGGCACTCCGAAATATTTATTAATTCAATGAATGCAAAGGTGCAATGCGTTGGTGAGACTAAGCAATTTAGGATCCACATCTGTGATTTCTGGATATGTCTGGGGTTTTTGTCGCATTTCTGCAAAACTCTGTGTGTCAGAATAGCCCTCTTCACAAATAGGTTTTGCTTTAGTTTATACAGCTGCTACCTGGGAGTCTCTCTTGCATGAAGCAGGTACTTTCCTCAGGGGATTATCTGTCTTCACACCAGATGCCCAAGCATGAAAATCTCCCTCTTCTGCGCATAAGCCAGGCAGTTTCTGATGAAAGCAGCCACATACTCTTGAAGGGCTTCCATGAAATCCAAAAGGTTGCAAACGTTTTGTTGATAAAGACTTTTAAAAGAGATGGGTATGTGTGCTTGCCGTGGCCTGAACCAAGCTGCTGAAGCTCAGTCCCTTCACCTGAGTCATAGCCAAAGGCTTTGTTAAATGAGAGGAGCTGTACCAGAAAGACAGAGCTGGGTCAACAGCCAGACAAGCGTTTGTGCTATGTGATTTCTAAGTATAATAATCCTTAAATTTTACTGACACCATGACTACATCTCACTTTAAAACAAAAATGTCATAGTGATTGCAGTTCAACTTTGATTCAATTGAAGCCAAGCATTTGAATTTTTATTAAGTTGTCACTCTGAAAAAAGGAGCTTTGCGTGTGTGTGTGTGTGTGAGAGAGAGAGAGAGAGAGAGAGAAGTATTCACTTCCTACTTCTCTTTTCTCCCTTAAATATTTTTACCTGGTATTAAATAAAACAATAGCAAAAGCTCACTGAAGACAGCAGTCAGAAGCCATTTGCAGAGGACCATTTTTTTTTTCTTTAGCATAAAGCAATATACGCAAACTCTCCCCCAAGTGGTAATGAGGCAAAATATCTTTGACCATCAAACATTTGTGCCACAGCTAACTCCGGCAGCACAAGTACACAAATTGACAAATTACGTATTCAGGACATTTACCTCATTTCTTGGGCATTTTCTGCCACCTAAATGGTCATTTCAGGGCTGTAGAAGTGTGAGTTGATGCTTCTTTGCCAAATTACCTTGTTTAAATCTTCATAAAACATTGCTGCCATCAGCAACTAGAAATCTTGGAAAGCAATTTAGGGTTGATATAATTTGCAAGTAATTTATCACTGCAAGTAGATGGTTTTATTAAACAGCTACAGGGTACCTATTTTAAAAAACATGAAAGGTTACATTACTTTTTTCCGTCCTCCCTCCTGTCCTTTTTTGCTTCTGTTCCTGTTGTTTTATTTTTCTGATGTCATTATTTAAAGTTCTTCTCCTGTGTTGGAGAATGGTGAAGTAGACAACGCCCCAGCAAGTATTGAACTAAAAAGATCCATGAGTGTATGATGATCCTCCCTGCTCATGAAATCAGACAGGTTTTTGAGAAGAAAAGGTCAATAAAAGATGAACTAAACAAAGAAAACTTTGTGGGCATTGGGTTGAGTCAGAGAAAACAAAAGCATAAAGAAATTTCTTCAAGGCAGAGGAAACACATTGGCCAAAGACCGGCAGCAACAGTAAAGAGATAGTGAGGAGACTTTCTAATAGAATTTTATTTATCATTTTTTCATAATCCTAAAGATATTAAATGGCCATGTATGTACAGTGGACCTAGAACAACATGGGTTTGAGCTGCACAGGTCCACTTTTGCATGGCTTTTCTCCTACCTCTGCCGCCCGTGAGACAGCAAGGCCAACCCCTGGTCTTCCTCCTCTTCCTCAGCCTAGTCAGCATGAAGATGATGAGGATGAAGACCTTTATGATGATCCACTCCCACGTAATGAATAGTGAATATATTTTCTCTTCCTTACAGTTTTCTTAATAACATTTTCTTTTCTCTAGCTTACTTTATTGTAAGAATACATATAATATACAAAATATATGTTCATTGACAGTTTATGTTATCTATTGGTTAGGCTTTTGGTCAACAGTGGATTATTAGTAAAGTTTTTTGGCGTTCAAAATTTATACATGAATTTTCAACTGCATGGGTGCTGTCCCAACCCCCATGCTGTTGAAGGGTCAGTGGTATATTAAATTGGTGATTTAAAATATCTGCATTTTGATTTTGAATCAATCTGTATGCTATGTCTCCAAATTATTCAAAATTCCCAAGGCTAACATTTATTCACCCATTCAACCAACATACCATAATCATCTACTGTATTTCAAGCAGTGCCTTAAAATTAGCGATACAAAGAAGATCGAATCATATCGTGTAACAAAATTTGGAACTACGGGAATTTAGTATTTTATTGGGATTTAGAGTTAGAGTGGTTTTAGTGGAATTTCTGACTGGAAGCTCCAGGTGGGATAGAATACGGTGAGACATTGTGACACACATACATCATCCTAGGTTGAGTAATGGTTAGACCTTTCTCATTCTCATATTTTTAATAATATTGTCATTCCAAGTGAAATTGCTGTGAGAATACAGAGCAGTTGGCACAAGCTTAAGGGAGGGAGCCACAAAAAGCTTTCAGGATCAGCCAAGGCTTTAAAAACATATGAGTGAGTGACCTCACCATGATTAGCATCTACTGCTTGCATGTTCTCCACAGTTCACGTTAATTCAAGGGGGGTTTGCCATGGCTGTGTGCATATATTTCATGGAGGCATGTTTGTGTCCTACGTGATTACTTGGACCGAAAATGCAAAAATGAATAAACCATAAATGAGTTATTTGGCCCATAAAAAAGGCATCCACTGGAGAGTAAGCAGCTAACAAAATTAATCTGGCTTTGAAGAGAAAATTGTCACTACTTAATGCCTGGTGTTGATTTGTGAGCAAACCCTATCCCCCTGGCCATAGCAGGGTCATTTTGTTTCCCTGTCATTTGAGCTTTGGATTTTGATTAAATTTCCTTGCAGCATTTTGGATCTGGGAGCAGAGGTAGAGACTTTGTTGGAGAATCCAATGAAGTTCCTGTGTTTACATATGTAAATAAGGCCCTATCACCAATCTCTTCTGATACACAGGCTCTGCTAAAAGCAAAACCAGATAATGCTCCATGCTTTTGTGGAAATAGCAGTGTCGGCCAATTTTTGTTTGAAAGGAAAGTAGTCATTAAAAGAAATGGACATGTGTTGTTTGAAACATTTAAGGAAAGCTGTTTTAAAATGTTTTAGAATTTTTTTCCTAGTTTGTTTCCACCTGGGCTATGCCCCTAGGGAGATTTTTTTCCTTTTCCTTTTCCCCAAATAAACTTTCGTTAAGATTTGTTTGAAGTTATTTTTTCAATAAAGAAACTTAATAGGAATGAATAGCTTATCTTCTAATGTCACCCAAAGAAAAAATATATAATCAAAGTATCATCCTCTAAAAAGACAATACACAAACACTTACTGGGTGATTTCTGACTAAGCTATACCCATGAGAGAACAGTGGAGATTCTAGGTAACTTGATCCTCAAATTTGGCACCATTTCACATTAATCACCAAGAAGTCAAGTAATTGTTTGCAGCAATACATGGATCTTTTATTTGGCCATCTATACTTCATCAATATTGGGTATATGTGTGTTTCTTAGCTCCTCAATGCCAAGAATGAATAAATGAATACTCAATTCAAAGCCCAGGCAAAAGAGCTTTCCCTTGACTGGCTCTCTGATTTTGTCCTCCAGTTAAATTTGTGCTTAGACAAAAGGATGTAAGCAGGGGGACTAATCTCATAGCTAGAGCATCTGTGCTAAACAGCGGAGAGATCAGTGTCTGCAGGAAAACAAAACAAAACAATACAAAAGTCACAGGGTCCTCAGCGTTCTCCAGTCCTACCCTGCAGTAGCTCAGACGGGCTGATTCCAGGATCACAGGTGATGGAAGAAATTTTACCATGATTCATGCTGAGTTCTTGGTTATGTCATCAAAGTGTATTAATATTTATTTTTTGCCTATTTTATGTCCAGCATTGTGCTTACATGATCTCTAATCAGAAAAAAAAATACCTTGAGAATTAGGTATAAGTATTTCTTTGTTTTTTTTTTTTTTAAGTAGAAGAGGAAACCCAGGATCAAGAAGAATTAGTGATTTGCTCTTAAAGAGTAAAAACAGCTTCTATTAATGCATACGCAGTAAGAGGCAGGGCCACCAATTGAACCCAGTTTGTGCAGGACTGATTCTTTTTGTGTGTGTGTGTTTTATTACCCATAGATGGCCACCTTAACAAATAAATTTGAGCTTAAAACCAGACCAGTTGGGGATTATTGATCTTACTCTCACTTTAAGTCATTATTTGTATGAAGTATCACTGGAACCTGGGAAGAAGGCAAATGGGAAAACGTATTAAGTGGATTAACAAAATGTTTTCACCTTATCTGAGAGGATGCATTAACAGTGAGAAAAAACATCACACTAGCTCAAATTAACTCACTCATTAAATGTGGAGTATAATAGCCACTGCTGGTTAAGAAAAATAATCAGGAGAAGAGTTGTGAGTAGAGCTTCTGATCTTTAATTGCCACAAGACAACAGTGGACCCTGTGATGCTGATCATTCTTATTTTCACCGTGTGGTCTGTGGTCCCCATGGGCTCCTCACGCATTCCAGCTCAATAACAAATGAATTTAGTATTGATTCTTTGTGCATTTAAGTCTATGATAAAGTAGATAAACAAGTTGCTCTCAATAGCAGAAATTAATATGAATTATAAAGCAATAATGAATGAAACCTACATGAATAGATTGTTCATTTGAAAAGAAAATGTTAGTATGTTAGATCTGTATGGTGTAGTGACTAGAAACTGGTTTTGCAGTGAGATGGTTATAAGCCCTGACACTGGTAACTGTAACACTTTTCAGAACAAGCTTCCATAAGTCTCAGTCTTCTTGTAGCAAAATGGAAATAATTGTAGTATTTACCTAGGAGGTTGTAATGAGAATTATAGGAATGCTGCATATACATAGAACCTGTAAGTCTTGATGGATTTTAATCATTTTTGATGAGTTTTATCACTGTTGTTACCATTGAAACAGCACATAGGAAGATGGAAACACCTTTCGACAATTCAAAATTGAACATTGTTTCACTGGGGTTCAAACTCATTCTTGTCCAGTGAAGCGCATTTGCAAATGGAAAGACATTTTAATTATAATGAGTATTCCAAAAAAATGCAGATTGATTTTATATCCAGCCCTTAAATTGGAGTAATTACTGATAACTCCTTTTACTCAAAAGCTTTGTCACATAAGTACTCAGCAAATACTGAATAGAGTTGATTTCTTTTTGTTTTATTTGTTATTGTATAAGGTAGGTGAGCCTTTAAAATGTATGTTACAAAACTCATCAATCGAGACTTCTTATCCTTGCACAGGATTTATAGATCTCTTCAATAAAACTATTTAACACAGTGATGACAATTATATTTTGTCAAACACTGGCACTACAATACAGTTCTAATGTATCAGAATAGATGCTTTGACATTGTTTTATGACTCAACATTTACACTAAAATCAAAGAATCCAGTCCATTAATATGCTGTTAAAAACGCCAGTGCAGAAATACACCAGATGTTCTTAACTTTTGTTCCAGTTGGCACAGAAGAAAGCCATTCTTTCATTTGACAAGCATCTATTGAGCATGTTCTGTATATTAGGGACTGTTTCAGACATTAGGGATATAGAGATGAACAAGATGTACTAGGTCTTCACTCTTCTGGACTTGCATTCCAGTAAACAAAGTTAGACAATAAGTAAGGAAATGATCAACAGAAAGTGATGTTTGATATAAAGAAAATGAAAAGAAAAAAGGTAATAGAGAGTGACCATGATGGGCACATCTCGTTTACACTGAGCAGTAAGGAGAGCTCCCCTGTTTGTATAATGGTTAATTATTCTCAGAAGCATGGCTGGATTCTCATAAAGGTTGGGGAAGAGTCTATAAAAAAAACAGCAAAATGAGAGTCACTTTCAGAGTTTAGAAAGCCTTCAAATAGTTGAATTTATTTTATTTCCAGGCATCAAAATCGTGATGCTCCCTCTGCGTGGCTGGCTGTATCCAGCTCCTTCATCACTCCGGTCCCTTGAAACTCAAATCGAGTGTTGTCTCCTCTGGGGAACATCCCTGATCCCACAAACGTGATTTCATGTCCCTTCTGTGAGCTTCCCTAGGACATTCTGTACACTACTTTTTATAATGCTGTACTGAAGAGGTTTTACTACCCATACATAAACCCACAGCCCTTTACTTCTGAAATGAAAGACTCATTTTACTTGAATTTGTGTATACAGTACCTGACAAAGTTATAACTTTCCCTGCTTGTTCAGGGTGGGTGATACATGAAACACAGGACATTTGAATTTCATTACTAAGTGGTAGGACTCATTTCTTAAGCACTTTTATACTCCATATATGTTGTGTGTTTGCTTATTGATATTTAGCCTATTTAAAATTTAACTCGCTGAACCTCTGAAATGACATTGCATTGTTGAACCAAATTTTTTTATGTGTCTTCAGAATCTCAAATGGTCATGGAGGTTCTGGAAGTAATATTTAAGCACTAAGTTTCACTGCTGGGGCATAGTTAATAAATAGTTAATAAATAATAATTTATAGTTAATAAATAGAAAATTTCCCACTTTGTGCCACTTTCCCAGCACTTTCCTCTCTAATCAAGCCAGATTATTCACTTCCTCCCATAACCAACCCAGCCCACCATCCCCTAACCCAAGACATCTCTTCTTCTTAATTCACATTTGAATTTCTAATTTAAAATACATCTTGCTTCCCACGTTTTCAATCCTTGGAAAAAGTGGATAGGAAGGGATGCTGATGCTCTGTAATGGAAAGAGCTGGTACTGGGGATCAAGTAGGGGAAAAAAAACAATGGGAAATTTAGTTTAATTTCTAAAGACTGGCACTATGCCAGCACTTCCTGTAAATTAGGATCAACCCTAAAATGGAAATGCTAAATGAAATCTTTTAATATGTTCAGCTCAGTGGGTTTCAAAAATCTTTTATATCAAAGCTATTCATGATGTTTTGGAATTTTGAATATTTTTTTTCAAAGCCCAAGCACTGTGAAATTCATGTGCAGATCCAAGAAAAAAGAATCTCTTTGAGGGAATTTGAGGTGAG
The DNA here is from genome assembly GCA_963575035.1 of Avahi laniger. NCBI lineage: Eukaryota > Metazoa > Chordata > Mammalia > Primates > Indriidae > Avahi > Avahi laniger. The sequence continues at coordinate 71,503 of CAUYSK010060246.1, forward strand.
CTCTGAAGTTTTATATAGATATTCTCATGGTGCTATATAAATTATTGAATATATTTTTTTCCACAATAATGATGTGCTACTTGCTACTTTCTGGGTATTCTATTAGAACAGATATACAGCAGCAGCTTTGGAGCTGTGCACATTATAAGCTCTCAATAAATGCTATTCACTCGTCAGTGAAGTGCAGGCTACAACCATACGTTGTAAGTGAAGTAGCTTGAACCTCTGTAATGTATAATCTACTGGGTCAAGTTTGACCCACAGCCCTAATTTCCCTGCATGATGGCCCTTGTCAGTAGGCAAGGCTGATTATTTCCCAGCTTGCTGTCCGGTTTTCCCCGTGCCTTTGCATCTTGCCATAATAGCACTTTTCTTTTTCTTGTTATGAATAAGAGGAATGAGCTGTCATAAGTCTATTTGAGAATATTCTGGGTGTCATACTCTGATTCCCATTGCTAGCCAATTGCTAATTCTGCTGATTTTACTTACTTTGTATTCTGTATGCTTAACTTGAATCCCACTCCCTTTGCTCTATTCCAGGTCATACATCTTTCATTAAATTAGATAACGTGTCTGAAACATAACAGGTGTTCAATAAATTATAGATTTAATAATTTTTGAATATCTTTTCCTATATTCTCCTAGAGCATTATTCCAACGATGTCACATCTTTACTCAAAATCTTTAATGATTCCCAAATATTTGAAGAATAAAGTGTGGACTCCTTATTCTGATATTCAAAGACATCTTGGCCTAGCCATAACTTTAAAATTCTTGGCCATCAGGGCTAAGTTCCTATGTAGTGTTTAAGAGCTTGGACAATGGAATCAGCTTCCAATCTTGCTCCACAATCTATGACCTATATGGCTTAATATGCTCATCTATACAATGGAAAAAATAATATTAATTATTTCATTGGGTTATATAATAATGATTGAGATAATAAATGCAAAACTCTTAGCATTGTCATTGTTTTAACCCTTAGCATGTATCTGACATATAGTAAATGTTCAGTTCTTTTTAGTATTAATTTTCAGCAACCACTTTGTATAGAGTGCTATCTTATGTTTTTATGATGAGAAAACCTGAAAGGCATACTCTTCCCTCAACGAGCAATGCACTCTCTATCTATTAGAAGATTATTTAGTGCCCAAAAGGCAGATGTCTAATGGCTAAGGAAATTGAGCAGCTTAAACTTAGCTGATAATATTCTTTCTCTAAGTTTTCTGCTAGAGTTATGCTCAATTAATGGACAAAAATAATTCCCTGGAGTAGTTTCCCTCTATAATAATAATGTTTAGAGAGTGCCTGAGAATAATTGCACTATTGAGAGCATCCTGTGGATTTCCTCAGCATCCTAGGTGTGCAGAGGGAGAGGGAAGGCTACCCCAAATCTACCCTTTTATTTTACCTCTCCTCGGCATTCTCTTTCCTCATATTTTTGGTGCACTACTTCCCTGTACTCTCCTACTTCCAAAGCTGCATTAGAACTGAATGCTATCAATAATACCTTAGTTCTTTTTTCTAAACTGATAAACACCCATCTAGGAAATAGTACAGGAGCACACCACAACAAGTGAAATTTTGGAAACCAAGAGATGACCGATACTCTTCACAAGCATTATAAATTTTACTTCTTTTTTAATTTCTGCCCTCAATTCTTTCTGTGTTTCCTTCTAGTCTTACCATTTTCCCAAAGAATAGCTTGTGTGCATCCTTGTCCTTATCATCTTGGACTTGAGTATTTTAATTAATGGGAGGCCTATCACATTGGACATCAATTTAAAACCTTCCTTTAATTAAAACTGCAAGGAGGGTCATCTAAGACTCCAACAATGTCAGGGCTTCTCAGTCGGAGGGGATATTATTAGTATAAGTAATCTGCCAAACTTTGTTCAGCTTTAGGACAATGATTATTAGAAAACTCTGATTTTTAATATGATTGTCAAACATGAAATAGACATGATGTTCTGAGAGCCTGTATAGACTTACACTCCAAAAAAATCCCAGGGGATTCTTTTATATAAATCTATAACTTTGAATCATGGAATCCTCTCTCTTTGCCACAGATTGCTGACATCTGAGCTAAGGGCACCTAACATGACCCCTCTACATTGGATGGTCCCCACTCAGATTTTGTTAAAATCATTTGATGTCATGAAACGATCTATTATTGAGCACTCACTGTGGACTTAGTCAGCTTCTTGTTTCTGTATATCTTTTGACAGATTTGGGAAATTTGCAGACATTATATCTTTGAATATTTTTTTGTAACCACTGTCTTCCTCCTCTCTTTTTGGGACTCCAACAGCACACATGCTGGATATTTTGTTACAGTCCTCCAAGTCTCTGCAGCTCTTTTCATGCGTTTTAAGTCTATTATCTCTGTGTTGTTTTGATTGGATAATTTCTCTTGTTCTATCTTGAAGTTCACTGATGGCTTCTTCTGTCCTCTCCACTGCTATTGAGTTTATCCATGTGTTTTTTATTTTGGTTATTTTTAAGTTTCAAAATTCTCATTCTTATATTTTCTGCATCTTTTCTGAGACTTTCTATTTTTTCATTACTTTCAAGCATGCTCATAATTGCTCATTGAGGCATTTTTTTATTGGCTGCTTTAAAATCCTTGTTAGATAATTCTAACATCTTTGTTTTCTCAGTATTGGTGTTTGTTTCTTGTCTTTTTGCATTCAAGATGAGATTTGTCTAGTTCTTGGTAAGATGAGTGATTTTCTATTGAACCCTGGATATTTTGCATATTATATTATGAGACTCTGAATCTAATTTAAGTCTTCTGCATTGGTAGCCTCCTCTGACACTGCACCGGTGGGGAAAGTGGAGCGTCTTATGGTTATTGTCAGATAGGATTGAAAGTTCTTGTTCTCTAATCAGCCTCCTTGACACCTTGAGTGGGTCTTGTCTCATTACTGCTGGGTTGGGAGTTCACACACCTCATTAGGCTTGTGTTGTGATACCACCGCAGCTGAGAAGGGGAAGGATTGCTTGTTACAGCTCACCGCGTGACCTTCATCGACACCACAATGAGTGGCCTTGTTATATAGTTATATGCCATTCTGCACTAAAAAGAACCAAGATGATTTCTTCGAGAAATGGCTAATTCCAGGATTGTGGCAGGAGTGCCAGATAAGCAAGAAATGTCTAATTTCATCAGAAATTAAGAAATATACATGTCAAAAAAACACAGCAGCCAGCCTGAGTGGGATTCCAGTAATCAAATCTGAAACACTTTTAACATCAAAATAATGATAGCAATTAATTATAAATCACAATTAAAGTAAGAATTACATGGATTTTATGCTGAAATGAAAGAAAGAAGGAAGGAAGAAAAAAAGAAAGAAAGGATGGAAGGATGGAAGGAAAAACTCTTCCTTACAGTGGAATCACAACTAATAAATGTGGAAATTAAAAATTCATCATGGAAACCAAAACTTGTAATTTAATGAGGTATAAGATATTTATGTCATTTCAAAATACCTTCCACAAATTACTTTTTGATTATGAAGAGAAAAATAATAAATTTACATTGATGAAAACTTACAAATACAACTATGATCAAGTGATCAAAGCTAACATATAATGTCCCTTATACCGAGACAAATGGGCATCATGTGCTTCATGTCATAACACACTGAAAAGAACACAATGCTGCTTAATTGATATTCCCACACAAAATGCATAGCATCAATCTAATTATGTGCAAACTTTAGGGAAACTAAATTGAGGGACATTCTACGTGCCAGGCATGTACTTTTCGAAAATATGAAGGTTAAGAAAGACAAAGAGAAACTAAAGTACTGTTTATTTTTAAAGAGACTGAAAATTCATAATAACTAAATACAAGGCATTAGTATGAATTGGGTCCTACACCTGGGAAAAATGATTATAAAGGATGCTATTGGAGGAATTAACAAAATTTTGAATATAAACTATGATTTATCGGGGTTTAGCAAATAATCGTGTGCAGGCCAAATCCACTCCATGGCCTGTTTTTGTGTGACCTATAAGCTGAGTGATTTTTATATTTTAAAAGGTTATAAAACAAAAGCCCAAGAATAGTCACAGAGAACTGATGCAGCCCTGAAAGCCTGAAATATTTATTATCTGGAATAGTTTGCAAACTTCTGGACCAGAGTACTAGTAAAAGTCAGATATATCTTGTGTTAGCTCCTAGACGCAGCAAGGTGTATCTCCTGCCTTTACATCTATATGAGCCAACAATCCCTTTGTTCTTCGTAAGCCACTTCAGTTAAGGCTCTGACACTTGCAACCAAAAGGGTCTTGACTAACACCAACATCGTGCGCTACAAGGGCAAACACATCTTGGCTTTGCTCAGCTCTTTTTCACTTAATAGCAGCTGGGCTTCAACTTGGGAATTTCCCCTTCATTTTCTTTCCCCCCTGACAAAACTAATAAAGAAGAAAATTCAGCAACACAGTCAACTGTTTATATACTCTCTAGATATTTTCGAATGTTACAAATCAGGATAATCACTGAATTCTCTATTTTATTTGCTAGCGTAGGTCATATATAAGTTGGCGAAGTTTTCCAGGAGACTTATGAGATCTCCAAACATGGCTGGCATAACTGTGCAGGTATAGAAGTTTTCCACTTCATCTGGTGCATGTGTTTTTGCAAGTATTATTATACAGTCTACTCCTCTCAGAAAAAAATATTGATGAATTGTGTCCGATGTAATTAAGAATGGATTCATAATGGAAATGCCAATGCAGTGAACATAACTAATAACACTGTGAGTTCATATAATTACTTTTTAAATGGTCTAAAGATCTGACAGGAAAAAAAAAGACTTCACTATCATTTTATACTATTTCATAAATTCACATCTCCAGAAAATTCATAAAGCAATTCTAATGGGAGAGGAGAGTTGAAGGGAGATAAAATAATGCCAAAATAATCTAGAAAAGTAAGAAGGTTTTCTTCGCAGAATTAGTCCAATTTGTTCTCATTTCCACTCATTCTTCAGTAGACATCATTGAGTACGTAATGTGTCCTGGGCACTGTTGCAGACCAAGGATATAATAGTTAATATGATACAGATCTTACCATTGAGGTAATCAAAAGTGTTAGGAAAAGGACATCTTGCATTATTGCAATGTCATCTAAGTGAAACGAAAGGTCTCCATATAGACCTTATTGCCTAGGGCTTTCAGAAAAGTTTTCTCTGAAGAATGGAAGCTTTCTCTGACTACTGGAGGTTAATAAGAGGTTGCTAGGATAATCTTGATGAATGAAGGAGGCATATATATACATATGGAAGAAAGATTAAACAACATGAGTAGAGATTTAAAATGATGAAAAATAGAAGAAGATGTTATAGACACTTAAAAATCAAGAAGACTGAACTTTCAAGGCTAAACACCAAATAATGAAAATAGAAAAAGTTGAATTTCTCTTATATGTTTTTAGAAGTAAACTTTGGGTTCAGAGGGAGCCATTTTGAACAAAGAAATGGAGGAAGAAAATCTAGGGAAAGTGAACAAAAAGAGAGAAAGGAAGGGAAGAATGTAGACAAGAAGGAAGGGAGAGAAGAAGAAAGGGAAAGAAGGAAGAAAAAGGGAAATAAGGAAGGAAAAGGGAAGGGAGGAAAGAGCCAGATGAATGTGGGTTAGTAAAACGTCATTACCTACCAGGAGGTGGCAATTTGCCGACCATAAAAAGACTAAATAAGAAATAAGCTGTGTTGTCTTTTCTTGAATTGGAATCTGAAACATGATTTTGAGGCCCCAGAGCTTAAGAAATCCATTAAATCCTTCTAGAGATGCTGATTTACATAAGACAGTGTCTGGGACCCAGAGGAAACTGCAAATGTGCCACAGGTGAGGAGGATGGTCCCTTACTCTTTTACTTTTTCACATCTCCCCATTCTGTGAATGATAGAACCCCTATTTCTTTGGGATAACCACCTCTTTCATGTGATTTGGGTAGACTAACTCAATCCCTAGCTAGATGCTTCGTGTCACCAGTGTCTACATAATCATTACCTTAAATTCTCAGGCTTTAGTCATTCCTTTAAAAAGTGACCCAATTCTAGTTTGAACTGCTGGGAGAGATCTCTAGATTTCTGTTTATTAACTCAACTCAGAATTATGAAGATATAAGCTTGACTCTGCCTGGGGTCACCACTAGTGATGAGCCACCTGAAAAAGAAAGGAAGAAAGAAAGGAAAGTCGAGCCACGAGATGCAGGAAGATCAACTCCTAATGTCATTGTTTGTGCATCTGGGTTTGCTAGTGATGGGTTTTCTCGATTATTGTTTTTTCTAGACACATCTTGAACCCTTATTATTTTTTTTTTTTGGAGACAGAGTCTCACTTTGTTGCCCTGGCTAGAGTGAGTGCCGTGGCGTCAGCCTAGCTCACAGCAACCTCAGACTCCTGGGCTCAAGCAATCCTACTGCCTCAGCCTCCCAAGTAGCTGGGACTACAGGCATGCGCCACC